>CAKNYM010048540.1:53436-111091 GCA_932195095.1 Andricus curvator
GTGGGGGAACCTACCTCAGGTACCCAAGGAGGAATTGTCCTCTGCCCACGCGAGTTACCCCTCACTTGCTTTTGCCAAGCATATCTGGCGTCGGATTAGAGGTGGACATACCTGAGATCTTGAAATTAGTATCCATTGTACTTATACTCCCTTTGTATTCAATTCTCATTCCTAGATTGCCTATATTACTCTAATTTCGAGGGCTGAGAATTTACATTTATTCAGTTTTGAAGACTTTTAAACTGGATATTGAAAACTTCGCAAATTTGACAATTTTTAACGTTTCAAAAGTGAGATTTGACTGCAATTTTCAATATATCATTATGTATACCATTAAGCCATTTCCCTTTCAGGGTAGGCGTGACACTACCCGATTCGGGTAGTGTTTCTAGGTGGATAGTTTTCTTGTAGTTATAAATAAGTACAAGTTTGGGCTCACCACACCCATAATATGCCAACAGCACACATTATTCTCGAATGGTCACCCATCCAAGTACTAACCGCGCCCAACGCTGCTTAACTTCAGTGATCTGACGAGAACTGGTTTTTTCAGCGTGGCATGGCCGTTGGCCAATTTGAAATAATTCGCCTAGGTCACAGAATTTGAAATTGATAAAATTTACACGTTAGTATCTCACATATTATTCATTTTTGAACGTTTTCCATTTGAAATTCATTAACCTTCATGACTTTGAATTTAAGAATATTGTGCAATTAGGCTGATTCAATGTACATATTAATGTAATAATTGCATTTAATAACACAATAATTGAAAAGTTGAAAATAACCATTGTTGTAAATAGTGTTTGTAACAAAAAATTTTAATTTGACGTATTTTCAAGGTTGGACTTCCATTGCTTTTCGGAATTAATACAAATCTTACTAAAAGTAATATATCTTTGATGATATTTGGTCAAATCTAACAATTTAAATGATTATAAACAGTTTAGATCTTTAGTAGTGAAGAAAAACCACAATAAATATTTTTTTGAAAAAATTACCAAAAATGGTGAAGATATAGGACTTTAAAACTTTGTGTACCTTTTCTTTGGAAACATCATATCTTTGGTTCTAATTAACCGATTTAGCTTTTTAAAATCTCAAATTTTTTGTAATAAGACGTACTTTCACATTAAAAAATCTTAAATTTTATCATGAATCTTAAGAAATTTTTCTATTCTTTTTAATCATTTTAATATTCTTGAAAAACTTTTAAATTTTGTTCAAAATCTTCAAAAAATTACATTTTTTTAAAATTATTTCAAATTTTAAATTATTCTCAATCTCTTCAAATCTTTCAACCCTTTTAAATATCTTTCAAAATGATTTAAATTTTTCCTAAAATTTGTTTGAACCATTTTTGAAATCTTTTCTAAGTTTTAAATTATTCTTTAATCATTTAAAAACTTCTATAAATGTTTCTAAACGATAAATCAAAATCGTTAAATTTTTAACCTAGAAAAATGTGAATTTCCCAACAAAAAACATTAAATAATAACCAAAAACAGTTGAATTTTCAAGTCAAAAAGACGAATTTTTTACAATACAGTAGAATTTTTAACTCGAACAGTAGAATTTTCAACAAAAAAGTTAATTTTCAACCAAGAATGATGACTTTTCTACCGTAAAAGATGAATTTTCTACCAAAAACGAATTTTGAACGAGTTGAATTAAACAAAACAAAACTAATTTTGAACAAAATATTTGAATCCTCAAATAGATGAATTTTTAATCAAAAAAGATGAATTTCAAACCAAATACTTGAATTTTCAGCTAAAAATGGAATCGTTACATTTTCAGTTAGAAAAATAATTGTCAACATATAAAAATTAATTTTTAACTAGTTGTATTTAACCAAAAAAGACAAATTTGACCAAATTTGACAAAAAAATTTGAAAAAAAAGTTAAATTTTCAACCAAAGACGTGAATCTCACATAAAAACAGAATTTTTAACAAAGTAGTTCAACTTTCAACCAAAAAAAGGTAAATTTTCAACAAAAACTATTAATTTTCTACCAAGAAAATGAATTTTCTACAAAAAAGATAAATTTTTAACAAAATACATCAATTGTTAACAAAATTGTTGAATTTTTAAGCCAAAGAGACAAATTATCTACAAAGCAATTGAATTTTCAACCCGAAAATATGATTTTTGACAACAACGTTTATTCTTCACCAAATAGTTGAATTCTTAACCAAAAAGTTAATTTTTAATCAAACAGTTAAATTTTACACCAAAAGTTATGATTTTTTATCAAAAAAATTAATTTTCAAAAAAATAGTTAAATTTTCAACCAAACCGTAAACTTTCATTAAAAATAAAAATCAAATTTTCAACAAAGAGATGAACGAAAGAGATGAATTTTCAAATATAAATCTCAAACAAAAAATTGTTTCTTAACAAAGTTTTTCTATCAAAATTTTAAAACAAAATAGTCGAATCCTCAAGCAAAAAAGAGTGCCTGGTTAGAGATATTTTTTTCAAAAAATAGTTGAATTTTCACAAAAAAAAAAAAATGCGTTTCAAATAAGAAGTACATTTTCTATCAAGATACTGGAATTTTCAACCTAAGAAGCCGATTTTCAACCAAACATGGGATTGTTGAATTTTCGGTCAAAAATAATTAATTTTCAACCCAAAAAAAAAAATATTTTCATTAAAAATTGAAAAAATGTTTAGTGACTTAATAATTTGGAAAAAATTCGAGCAAGTTTAAGATATATTTAGAAATTTTGAAAAGATTCCAAAATAATAATTTCATTAAAATTCCTAGGAGAACTAAAAATGAATTCCTTTTTGACAAATTAATTTAAATATATATTTTTATAAATTTTCAGAATAGAATCTAGAAGGTTTTGAAGCATTTTTTTATTTTGCCGGATTTTCAAAAAATTGTAGGAAAATTTCAAGTTTCAAGATGATAAATAACAAAATTTGCATTAGATTCGTGGAAAATATTTTTATGTTTTTTTAAAACAAATTTTTTTACGAATTTTTAAATAGATTTTAGAACAAACTTCGATTTATAAATTAATGTTTCTAGCTTAAAATTGTCTAAAATTATATAATTATAAAAATTTATACATTTTTTGATTAATTCTTCAATGTTGAATTATTAAACATATTGAATAATTTGATGTTGATTGTTTTTTTGTCTACTGGTCTAAAATCAATATTTTAAAATATTGATTTTTATTTTTAAATTGTGAAACAATTATTCTCAAGCTCTGCTGGGATCCGAACCCAGGTCTTCCAGATTGCCGATCGGGTGTGTAAAAAAATTAGTATTATTAAACATTATTACAAAACATTAGCTTAAAAAAAACATTTCATAACAATAAATTAAGAAATAAAAAAATAAACAATAAACTATTAAACATTTCTTTGTTAAAAATTCAACTCTTTTTATAAAAATTCATTTTTTTTTTTTGGTTTGAAAATTAGACTGTTTTGGTTGAGGCTTAAGTTAATAAAAAGAAAACTTAAGCGCCAGTAGTAAAACGTCTGGAGACAGTAATATCAAACATATTATTTTTTAAAGGAAGAATAATTATTTTCAAAATTTGTCGAATTCAGTTTTTAACTTTTTTTCGACACTTAAGCAAATGCAATTTTCCGTTTTGGTCTCTGTTCAAAATTTCTAAAGTTAGATTTAAAAAACGACATTTTTGCGATTGTCTCCATATTCTGCTTTTTATATGTTTATATAGTATTTTTAATAAACTTTCATAAACAAATAGGTTGAGTAGTAAAAAAAAATTAGGATGTTTGTTAAGGAGTTTCCAAATTGAGCTAGGGATGACACTATTCATTCTTTTAAACTGTGAGTGCAAAATTATTTAGGAATAATTTTGAGAAATGAGATTGTTTGAGAAATAAACTAAATTTATTATGTTAGTTAATAAGTTTTCAAATGTGGCCAAATTTTAGCTTCCGGAATTTTCCAAGTTAGATAAAATATTGCACTAATAAATTAAAACTACTGCAGTGAATTTGAGTGAAATATTCTGAAATATATTCCATGAAATTTCTCATAATTTGAACATTTATTCTTTAATTTTCAACTTTTCATGTAAAATAACATATCGTTGGAATCGTTATAATTCGCAGATTTTGAATATTATATTTCTAAATTACCAAGTGCTAAATTAAAAAATGTTATATTCTGCATTTTAGTCTTCGTTAAGTACAAAGGACTCCCGCTGGCCAGGGTCGACGGCAGCAGTTCGGCTGAGTGAGGGGAAGCCGTGTAGTGGGGGAACCGTTCTTTGGTACCCAGGGCGGAATGGACCATCGCCCGGCTGCAATAATTTCGAAAACGCTGCCCTAAATCATTTTTCAATAGTTGACAAGCTTCCTGGCCCAATAGTTTGATGCAATTCAATGATCAGTTTCAATGATCTCTTATTGGAATGGAATCCAATCTTATCAAGCAATCCCTCTCTGAGTTTTGACGTAAGAGCTTTTGTCCACAGAGTATCTATGATACCCTGCGGAAATGATTCGCCACGGAAATGATTCGTTACACACGGGAACAGGTGAATGAAGACCGCGTATAGGCCGCAATTTGCCGCGTAATGCGCGATATCAATGATCTCGAGGTCAGCATTGCCACGACCGCCGAGTCTGACGCGTGTACCACGTGTCTGACTTGCAATGAGAATTTAATTGCAGCGAGCTTTCATTTGCCTCTGCCTGTGGCCAGAGGTCTCATTTGCATTGGAAGAGCATGACCATATCGAGTACTTAGCTCCACTATTACACTATGGTCGCTAACACAGATACCATACCTTCCGATGTGCATCCTCGAACGATATTTCATTCGTAGCGAATTCGTTCGTTACTGACGAGTTTCACATGACTCATGGGAAATTCTCTCAGCCAATGCTGACGATTCGTTGTTAATTAGTGTCAGCTTATATAAGTCCACTGAGTGAAAGAGCGAGAGGTGAAGCTAGGAGGCAGATCTGACCTTTCCTTATACAAGTTCTTCTGTCCTTCATATCCATGAATAGTGCTTTTAAGATAGAATCACTTCTATGTTTTTGGTCAGTAGAGGATAGGCATGGGGCACCAGCAGCGAAATATGAAAATAGCTGTGAATTCGATCTCGACTGTTTCCACTTTGTTTGTATTTATAATTATATCGTTCTCATTTCACGAGCACTTTGCTTCCCGTTAGCAAATGTATTTGCTTCCTCATAGAGGAAGCATTAGTTATTTTTTTCGATAATAGACAAATCAAAGTCTTCATTTTGATCAATTTAAAAATAGAAATGTACAAAAACTGCAAAACTACAAAATAATACAAAAAAAATTTTTAAATACAAAGACAATACAGACAAATCAAATTTTGTATTCGAAATGATAATTTTTCGAGCTGGAAAAGGAATGGGAAAAGTTCTGTCGCACCCTATCCCTTTTCCAGCTTTATGGTTTCTTTACAAAAATTGTCAGAATTACCCTATTTGAAAACTTAGAATCAAAAAGTCTTTTTTATTCATGCGTCAACTTTGAATTATGTTGATGAAAAAATTTTCTCTCTTTGAAACAGATGATTCAAATATTATGCATTACCATAGCTTCCTTACTCTTCAATAAAATGTATGAATATTGAAGATCAATCGATTCGACTGGAATCAACACATCTTTTTTGTTCTTGCATCAACTTTGAATTATGATAATGAAAAAAGTTTTACTATAAAAAACCGATTTTCAAAATATATAAATTACCATCACTTCCCTACTTTTTAATAGAATGTATTAATATTATAGGTCAATCGATTCGCTTCGAACCAACGGATCTTTTATATTCTTGCATCAACTTTAAATTATGTTGAAGAAAAAAGTTTTACCATAAAATACCGTATTTTCAAATATTATGCATTACCATAGCTTCCTTACTCTTCAATAAAATGTATGAATATTGAAGATCAATCGATTCGACTCGAATCAACACATCTTTTCTGTTCATGCATCAACTTTGAATTATGTTAATGAAAAAACTTTTACTATAAAAAACCGATTTTCAAAATATATAAATTACCATCACTTCCCTACTTTTTAATAAAATGTATTAATATTATAGGTCAATCGATTCGTCTCGAACCAAGGAATCTTTTATATTCTTGCATCAACTTTGAATTATGTTAATGAAAAAAGTTTTACTATAAAAAACCGATTTTTCAAATATTATTAAGTGCTCAGAAAAAATGCAACAAATATTTTTAGAAATCCTTGGGTCAGTTCCAAGATATTATAGTCGGGAAATAATTAAATTTTTGAATAATTAATTACATTTTCTAGAAAGTAGTTGAATTTTTGACCAAATTGTTGCATTTTCAACTCAAGAAGTGAGTTTTTTTCAAGCCAGTTGAATTTTCTGCAAAATAAGATTGATTTTCATTCCAAAAGGACGAATTTTCGGTCCTTATAGAGAAATGATCAATAAAACTTTATTTTCGACTAAGAAATATGATTTTTTAACTAAATACTTGCATTTTCAACAAAATGTTAATTTTTGCTGAAGGAAGATGAATTTTCGATCAAATAAATGAAAATGCAAAAAAAATTAATTTTTAACTCAATAGTTGCAGTTTTCACCAAATAGTTAGACTCTCAAGCAAAAAAAAAAAGAAATTTTTCACCCGAAAAGTAGAATTTAAAAAAAAAAGATGAATGGTTAACGAAAAATGTTAAAGTTGATATTTCAACCAAAAAAAAAGACTTTTCAACATAATATTTAAGTTTTCAACGAAAGAGTAGAGTTTTCAACAAATTATTCAAATTTTTAACACAATAGTTGAATTTTTCAGTTGAAAAATTGATTTTTTTAAAAAACCGTTGACTTTTAAACTCAACAAGATCAATTTCTAACATAAAAGTTAATTTTCAATCCAGAAAGATGAATTTTCAACCAAAATAGTTGAATTTTCAACAAGAAAGATTAATTTTTAAAACCAAACAGTAGCATTTTCAACCAAATAGAGGTTCAAGTCAAAAAGACTAATTTAAACCCGAAAACTTGAATTTTCAACAAAAAGAAAAATTTTCAACGGAAATTTTAATAGCTGATATTAAAAATAAAAATTTTATCCGAAAAGTTGAGTTTGCAACAAAAAAATTAATCTTCAACAAAAAATGTAATAGTTGAAATTTAAAAAAAAAGTTGTTTGCACCAAAATAGTTAAATTTTCAACTAAAGAGTAGAATTTTCAACAAATGAAGATGTTTCAATCAAGAAAGTAAAAAAATAAGTAGTTCAACTTTTAGATAAATTTTCAACTAAAATTATGAATCTTGAACTGAAATAGTTAAATTTTCAGTTAAAAAATTAATTTTCAAACAAAAAAAATAATGTTCAACCAAAGAGATGAATTTTCCACCAAAATAATTATGAATCTAGAACAAAATTATTTTAAAAAAGTGTTTTAACTTTCAACCAATAATGTCTCGAATAATGTAGTTGTAGATATTTCGACCAACAAATTCCAATTTCAAATCAAAGAGCAGTTGAATTTAACCAACAAAACGAAGTTTTCAAAAAATAATGGAATCCTCAACCAAAGAAGAAGAATTTTCAATCAACCCGTTGCACTTTTATCAACAAAAAAAAGAAATTTCTATGAATAAATTTTCCAGCCAAAAAGGCGATTTCTCTACAAAACAGTTGAATTTTCTTCCCGAAAATATTAATTTTCAACTAAGAAGTTAATTTTCAACAAAATAGTTGAATTTTCTACCAAAGTAATAAAATTTCTAATTCAAAAAGAGATATTTTCCAAAAAACACTTGAATTTCTAATCCAAACAGACGATTTTTTTAACAAAGCAGTTGAATCTTTGATAAAAAAGAATGACTTCTGAACAAAATTGCTGAATTTTCAGCCAAATAATAAAATTTCTAACTAAAACTATAACCTGCAGGAGGAAGCAACTACAAAAAAGAGAAATAGAAATAGAAATACAAGGAAAATAATTTACTAACAAGAATATTATACTAGGGTGGCCTCGAAACTTTATTTTCAAAATTCCGTAATTTTTCCCTGAACAATTTTTCATTTTTCCTGATCAATAATATTCAAAGACGAGATTCTTAATGTTGTAACATTCTCAACAGAGAATTATTTATAAACGGAATAAAACAATTTTAAATTTGAAACTGAACATTTTCGGATTTATTATCTTTGATGGTTATTTATAAATCCTCTTATAGAAATTCGCTGACTTTTGCAAGATTTTGTTCAAAATCCCTGTTTTTGCCCTGATTTCCAGGTTTTCCCTGACCTACGTCCATCCTGATAACTTACGCACGTTTGTCCCATTCGTTCGTTTGTTCTATTCCTTCTTCAGCAGAGCATAAGAGTATCTCGTGTCCAAATAAAAATTTTCTATTTCGGTGGAAAAATCTGGTAGCTCGTAAATTTCCAAGCAAACTTATAATTTGGATCCGCCGAAATTATACCTGGCTTTCCCCTAATCTCAAAATGTAGCCTGCTGAGCGAAATCTGACCTGAAACTTTTTAATAAAAGGGTTGGATTCTTCTAATGAAAAGGTTCTAATTAACCTATCTTCCTCATGAGATACAATTTGACCATCTTGAACCTAGATTCGCATAATGAGACATTTATGGACTAGGGAGATTGACCGGTTGTGTCATTTCACTGCTGTAATAAAGCGTCCGGCATTCCGTTAGTCAATATTACGAAGACATCAAGGACGTGCCATGCAGACAGCTGTTTTCGCAAGAATTTAAACATTTTAACCACTGCCAACAATTTTCAATACTTAAATGGGTTAAGAGGAACGACGCAGGTAGACGAGAAGAGCGTATTCGTAGTTGTCGAGAGACCCTCGAACTTATCTCTCCCGTGTAATGGGGCACTTAACGGTTTTTTTTTTGGTCCCGAATAGTCTACCGAAGTGTTTTCGCCGCACCTCGGAGTCCAACTTAGTAGATGGATTTAGAATTTAGAGGAAACTTTAGAGGTTCATTAGCGCTGTGTATCCTATATATATGGACCCTACATTCCTTCGCTGTCGACCTTTAGAGCTCTCCGGGGTCACTTCGAGAGAAGTTCAGGGTCCAGGTAACTTTTCTGTAACGGGTGTTCTGAAAAATTCCTGAGGGGATTAACTCACTGACAGTAAATCTTGGGTGAGAGTATTTAAAGTTTTTAAGACGGTTCCGAACCGAAAGTGATAGCTGAAAATTTAAAAAGATTCAGATTAAAATTCTCAGATTGAAATAAATGGTGGGTCGTTGATAAGTTTTAATGGCTTTGAATCAATTTTCATTTGATTACAGGCCTCGAACTCATTCGATAAATCGAAAATAGTATCAATAGTAGCATACATTTTGAAAAACATTGTCTTAGTCCTTAAAGCTTTTAAATCCGTTGAAATCCTTCAAGATACCCCTGGAAGCTGTTTTGATCCTCTAAAAATTCCTGCGGGGCAATTGTGTAACTTTTGCTTTAGAGGAAGCTTTGTGATGGTAACATTTTCCAAAAAATTTAAATTCATTTAATTAAACCTTCCTCAATTTAAAAATGTCTAATACAATGTTCTAAGCAATTGTCCGGATGTATGTGTGTGTGGATATGTGAACACGATGACTTGAAAACGTTTGGAGATAAATTGATGAAATTTGAAGGGCTTATTTTCACCACTAATATCTTGAAACAGACTGAAGGATTTTGAAAAATATTCATTGCATTTTTTTTAGCACACAATAGTATTTTAAAAATCGGTTTTTTGTATAGTCAAACTTTTTTCATTAGCATAATTCAAAGTTGATGCAAGAATATAAAAGATTCCTTGGTTTGAAAGGAATCGATTGACCTATAATAATTAATATTATTATTTATTAATTGCTAAAATTATTAAAATTATTATTAATCAATAATTAATTAATATTAATACATTTTATTAAAGAGTAGGGAAGTTATGGTAATTTATATATTTTGAAAATCGTTTTTTTATAATAAAACTTTTTTCATTAACATAATTCAAAGTTGATGCAATAACAGAAAAGATGTGTTGATTCGAGACGAATTCATTAACCTGCAATATTATTACATTTTATTAAAGAGTAGGGAAGTTATGGTAACTCATATATTTTGAAAATCGTTTTTTTATAGTAAAACTTTTTTCATTAACATAATTAAAAGTTGATGCAATAACAGAAAAGATGTGTTGATTCGAGACGAATCGATTGACCTGCAATATTAATACATTTTAATAATAACAATAATAATTGAAGAGTAAGGAAGCTATGGTAATGTATAATATTTAGAAATACGAATTTTTATAGTAAAACTTTTTTCTTCAAAATAATTCAAAGTTGATGCATGGATATAAAGGATTCCTCGGTTCGAGGCGAATTGATTGACCCATAATATTAATACATTTTATTGAAGAGTAGGGAAGTTATGGTAATTTGTATATTTCGAAAATCGGTTTTTTATACTAAACCTTTTTTCATTAATACAATTCAAATAAGTTGATGCAAGAACGAATAAGATTCCTTAATTCGAGGGAAATCGAATGATTTATAATAATACACTTTATTGAAGATTAAGGAAGTTATGCTCATTTATAATATTTGAATCAGTTGTTTCAAACAGAAAAACTTGTTTCATCGACATAATTCAAAGTTGACGCATGAATAGAGAAGACTTTTTGATCATAAATTTTCAAATAGAATAATTCTGATAATTTTTGTAAATAAATCATAAAGCTCGAAAAGGGATAGAGTGCGACAGAACTTTTCCCTTCACTTTTCCAGCTCGAAAAATGATCATTTCGAATACAAAATTTGGTTTGTCTGATTTGTCTTTGTATTTAAAAAATGTGTTGTATTATTTTTTAATTTTGTATCTCTCGTAAATTTCTATTTTTAAATTGATCAGAATGAAGAATTTGGTTTGTCTATTATTGAAAAAATTACTAATGCTTCCTCCAGGAGGAAGCAAAAACATTTGCTTACGGGAAGCAGAGTGCTCGTGAAATGAGCATCATATAATTATAAATACAAACAAAGTGGAAACACTCGAGATCGAATTCACAGCTGCTTTATTTGATTATAGGCTTCGAACTCATTCGATGAATCAAAAATAGTGTCAATAGTAGCATCAATTTTGAAAAACAATAGCCTAAATCCTTAAAGCTTTCAAATCCGTTAAAATCCTTTAAGATACCCCTGGAGTCTGTTTTGATCCTCTAAAAATTCCTGCGGGGCAATTATGTAACTTTTTAACTTTTATTTCCACTTTTTCTTTTCCACGGCTTTTGTTTTTCTCTTAATTGTTGTGACAATTAAAAGTGAAAGTGAAGTGAAATTGAATGTTAAAAAGTTGCATAATCGCCACCCTGGAAAAGTCAAAAATCCTTGTAAATACTTTGAAATACTTTGAAATCCCGAAAATTATTATGAAATTTTTAATTTCTCTTAAAATTTGGAAATCAGATGAAACTTCTTGAAATCTTCGACATTCCCTTAAATTCCTTGGATTGTTTTATATACACTGAAATTTTGAAAATCCTATAAAATATTTTCAAACCCAGAAGTCATTTAAAATCCTTTAAACTTCCTTGGAATCTGGCTAAAATCTTTGAAATCTCGTAAAGTTCTCCAAAATTCCTTGAAATGTTCTGAAATTAGTTTTAGAGGAAAAGTGAGAAAATAATTACATTAGCGAGGACTTAAAAAAAATAGCATTAGAGTCAAATAGTGGAAATGATGGCGTGAGTCCGATCCCTGTAATTAGTAAAACCATAGTAGTATACTGCCATGCAAAAAAAAAAGAAAATCGGTAACTACATTTGGGATTTGGCACCGGATTCCTAATTGTTTTCCATTGTACTATATAGAAACAATTTGGAATCAGGTGCCAAATCTCAGCTCCCCAACTGCACTGCGCATGCGTTGTATCGGCAGTCTCATTGGCTGTGAATAGCGCGCTTTTTTAAAACTATTACATGTGTAAATCAATTTTTGATAATAAATCATCATTGTGGAAATAATAGCAATTAATTTTCAGATCCCAAAATAGTCTTTTAGAGTGCAAGGTGAGAAAATTATTTGATTGTACTCTTTACAAATAAATTATTGATTTTAAATTAAAAGGAAGGAATACCTTTTTTCACCAACGTAAACTTTAAATCATAATATATTTTTATGTACTTTATATATATACCATTAAACCATTTCCCTTTCAGGGTAGGCGTGACACTACCCGATTCGGGTAGTGTTTCTAGGTTTTTCTTGTAGTTATAAATAACTACAAGTGTGGGCTCACCACACCCACGATGTGCCAACAGCACTCATGTCAGTATTCTTGAATGGTCACCCATCCAAGTACTAACCGCGTCCAACGCTGCTTAACTTCAGTGATCTGACGAGAACTGGGGTTTTCAGCTTGGTATGGCCGTTGGCCATTTATGATTATTATATATTCTGAAAAATTGATTTGCATATTTAATCATTTCAAATAAGAGCGCGATTAACATCCAACGAGGCTGCTGGTGCGAAGCATGCGCAGTGCGGTTGGGGAGCCAAATTGGAAGCACTGATAGTTACCCCTTTTATTGTTTTGCACGTCAGTATAGAAGTGAGATCGAGTTGAAGAAAAAACTGTCGCGTGTAAGAAATAATTTATAAGTTGGGGATAATTCTGGGGAAATCGGTAAATCGCTCTCGAAATTGCTCACGTTTGTTTCAGCGAATCATCCGCTTCTAACGATCGGTTGACTCTTGAGGGCACGTTAAGTCGCTAATTCGAGTTACTGAGCAGATGGGGTCCTGTCGTGGGTGGTCTATCGTTCTCTCACCCGTGCCTCGGATACGATGTAACCTAACCTATACGTTTATAGTAGGTATAGGACATGCACGCGATTAATTAGACCGCTCTTGGACATACGTATCGAAGCGAAGGAAATCGTAATCCGGAGAGATCGGTCACGCTTTTCGGCATGCCAAGATACCCGTGTCTTCCTCGTCGACGTTCTTGAGGCCGTCTTTCGATCACTGATAATAGAAGACTTCAGGTATATACCTCGAGTATCGACAAACCGTAATGTCGCGCGACGATCAGCGAATACTAGCGATGCTGAGCAACGGAAATCGAGTCAATAGGCTGATAAGTTTCTATATTCTACAGCGGTTCTGTCCACTATTACCTTATTGCGCAGATAAGAAAACAAATTTGAAAAATGACTCTTTCCTGTTCTGCATAATAGGCATCAGGTACCGTAACATGGGGCTAAACTGGACACCCGTTTTCATTCAAAGAAAGTAATAGCAAATCATGCATCGCAAAGATTTTTGTGTGTCCCACTTTACCCTGCAGCAGGGCTCACCAGAAGTCAGTAATTGACTGACATGAATGACATTGTCAGTCACGAAGATCAGGTCAAATAGCCAAATATGTCGAAAGTGGTGAGCCCTGCCGAACAGGGTCTTCAACCGTTTTTTGAACAGAAAAAAAAACTGGTGATGCTGAGCAACGGAAATCGGCTCAATAGTCTGATAAGTTTTTACATTCTACCGCGTTTCTGTTCACTATTGCCTTATTGCGCAGATAAGAAAAAAAATCCGAAAAATGACTCTTTTTCCTGTTCTGCATAATAGGCATCAGGTACCGTAACATGGGGCTAAACTGGACACTTTTTTTCATTCAAAGATAGCAATAGCAAGTCATGAATTATAAAGATTTTTTTGTGTCTCACTTTACCCTAGAGCAGGGCCACCAGAAGTCAGACATTGACTGACATGATTGACAAAGTCAGTCACGAAGATTAGGTAAAATAGCCAAATATGTCGAAAGTGACGAGCCCTGCCGAACAGGGTTTTCACCCGGTTTTTGAACACCAAAAAAACTGGCGATGCTGAGCAACAGAAATCGGCTCAATAGTCTGATAAGTTTCTATATTCTACAGCCTAATTTTGAATGATTTTATCTTGGTTTAAATTTCGAACTGTTCCATTTCAAACTTAGATTTAAATTTGTAATATACAAATGTAAAATTTTTATTTCATTTAATTTATATAGTGCAAATAAGCGGAGGACAATATGAGGAAAAGTGAACAAAATTATATTTGTTTAAAGTGTAAAGATAGGCCTTTTCTAGAAAAAGTGACTCACTCACTGTCTATTGAAGATTGAAAGTTAAAAGCTAAACCTTTGAGATAATGTTATAGGGATGTCACAGAAAAAACTAGTGGTTCTAATTTGGTTTCTAATTTTTTCTACTTTAACTAAAAGTCGGCTTCCTTTGTCTGTGATGAAAAATAGAGTGTCCTGCTATGATTAAGATTTTTTTCAGTTTGGAGGTGTGTTAATTACTACCGATAAAAAAATAATTCTTCCTTTTTTACAGCCTAATTTTGTTAAACCTTACATTAGGCTGATGTTTTTGGCTAAAGCTAGATTCAAGCCCACTTTTTTCCTTTAACTTTTTATTAAAAACAACTTTTCTCTGTTTCTTTGATTTGATTTATTATTCATAACTGTTAAAAGATCTTTACTATATTAGAACTCTGCAAGAAGTTGAAATACTTTTAAAATGCGGAAGTTATAATATATTTTCTATGCTCCATTATTAAACAATTCTAATGCAAATAATCTGACACAAAATGCATGTTGCATGTAATTTATCGCATCCTGCTGTACTCCACTTTATCCAAATCAGTTCAGACTGGAAAGAACAGGTTTGCATTAGCGAACCCAGCAGACAAGAAGATGATAACACACGCGACCTTAAGGTTGGCATATATCTTGTACCATATTCTACGCCGGTTACAACGTTTTTGTTTCTTTCTTATAAGGTGCGCGTAATACGAGGTGCTAATGCCACTTTCCGTCGTTTTTCGCTAGAACTCCATGCTACCGGGATCACACAGGTGCTCTCGGAATGCGGAGCCATTAAAAATCGTCCTTTTGCAATCGGTATTTACATCGTGTTTCTCTTAGCAGGTTTATTTACAGAAGTCATCCCAGTTCTTCGGGTCCCTGCCTCTACGGAATTTCGTTTCATAATCTTCTACGTCATTAATAATTCCGGGCTGAAGCAGTTGACAATAAAACAACTGAATCTGAACCGGATGTTGTAACTAGAGTATTTCAGAAAGGTATAATTCAATTTCACAGTAATTAGTTGTCTTACAAGTGTCCTGCTATTCTTAATATAGATATACGGTCCAAACAATTTTTTTTACTTCGCGTTGCTTATTCAATAAATAACATAGTTGCTCTCCTAAAAATCCAAAAGGTTTGTGAAGATGTGTTCAAATAATTAAAGAATCTTCTATTTCCAAGGAAAGGGTCAAAATATCTTTCGGTTAGAGAAGATCTTTTTGTCGACGAATTTTCTGGTTGGTTGTAGAATATCAAGAGGTTTAGCTTTAGCATTAGGAAGGATGACGAAGAAACCTGTTGCGACTGAGTGCTTTTTGTGGTTGTTCACATCGGTCACACCACAGGTGACTCGGCTCTGACCCACAGCTGACCCAGGTACCTGGCTACCACTCTGATCTTTCGTCCCTCCCTTCTCGTTCTCCTCTCGTCATGTTCTCTGTCCTCCTCGCGACCGTTTGCTAGCGCTAATCGCTCCTCGCGCATGAGGCGACGAGGCCACGTCGTTCTTTGTTTGTCAGCCTTTCCAACCTGCCAAGCCTTGTCGGCCAAAAGGCTGCACCCAGTGAAATGAACACTGAGCAGTATAGGCGACCGCGAAGTCTGCTCGTCGTTGCGACTCTTATCGATCGTGTATCCATTGTTTACCGTTCGTATCTGATGTTAAACAATGAGTAATGTTAACCTCGAAAGGTTCTAAGCCTTTTGACTTTATTCTTTTAAATGAATTATCGAGTTCACCTGCCCAGTACCAATTCAATCATGCTTTCAAGATTTTATTAAGATCGTGCATTATATAAAAAAAAAAGGTAAGAAGTTTACTGTTTGCTAAGCAGAGTGACAAACTAGGTTTTGTAATTTACTACTGCTAAGTAAAAACTTGATATATCAAGAGGTTAATTGGAAAGGCGTTTACGTCTTAGATAAAGATCAGCTCAGAAAAGATAGCTTATATTGTGTTCTCCTGTTTTCTATTCATCAGATATCGCCTTCTTTGGAAATTATATATTTTTTTATCAATAAAATAGGAATCCGAGATAATGAAGTGTTTTAGAGAGAGGATGGTTCGGTCTTTTAACTCGATTCGCGTGTTTGCACAATTTCTATCTTGTAATTCGGTCTAGTCAGTTTCCTTCTCGACAAGATAGCATACAAAGCAACAACGGCCTTAACCCATTGACTCACATCGCTGCTCACGAAAAGTTCTCAGTATTGTCTTAGACCTGCAGTCTGAAAGTTTACTATACTAACTTCGAGACTCACTTGTCTGTCTTACATGACGTCATTCGTTCTTACTTAAGAAAGACGAAAACAAGTCTTTTAGAAAGGAATACAAATTCATTTAGAAGAAAAATGCCATTAGCAATAGATCCACAATAAGTCTGCCCACACTTGAGTATTAACCTTAAGGTCAGAAAATGCTTGCAACTGGTTGAAGTGCAACATTTAGTACAATTGAATGCTTTGATTCTATTAATCCTTCTCAGCATTCAATAACGATTTCGCGATTAATTATAATAGAGACTATAAATCAAAGCAATGACTCGACAGACAAGTCTCCGCCTACACGGTCTCACGAAGTGACCTTGACACTGCACGCTGAGGACGTTTCAAAGGTGTTAGTCCGTAACTCTCCGAGGCGAGAAGTATCGAATAGATTTAAGACTTCAAAGTGACCCTATGGATATTATTGTATGCAATTTCTGAAGGGGGAACATGTGTGTGATGCCTGCAAAAGCCACGTCATGTAGAAACGCAATTCTCTCTTCTCTTCCTGCATCATTCCACCTCTTCCCTGTCCTCAAGTACATAGGTCACTGCTCGATCCTTGACACAAACTATTGGCGTTATGAAAACCTTTAGTCTTTTATTCAACCTTATTTGAATCTTGTCAGAAATTTTCAAATAGAATCAGGGGTTTCAACCAGGAGGGATATAATAGGTCATAAATGTTGTAAAAATTTTCTCCTATCGATACATATTTTCTCTTAAATGTTTCAAAGCAGCATCTTCATTTTAATTTTCAACATCCCTGTTACCAATTACGTTCCAAGCTTCACTCAAGTCTTACATAGTTTTACTTTCGCGATAAGATACACTCCTAAATGTGTCCACGTCCAACTGTAGTACATGCTGCGACACCGATTGCAAAAGTTCCCTACAATTTACATGTTTACTGTATTTTCTAGCGACGGGAGGTTACCGTTTTTCTTCGTGTAACACGAGATGGAATCTCGGAGATTACGATCAAGAAGGTTGTAACAACCGACGTTCTCCAAGGAACAAATTCAAAGCAACAAGACGTTGATACGATTGAATGTCGACCATGATTTTATACCCATGAAAAAACCTCATTACAATGTCATTTGTCGTTTACTACACTACTCTTAATGCGCATGTTATTTCTAGCTGCTCTTGTCAGAATCACTTTGTATCCAATTTATTGCTTTACATTGACGTGATGGAAACTCGGAAATTTTCTAATTCTGAATAACTTGGCAGCAAATTATTTTCAACAAATGAACAATGTTTAAACATAAGAGTCACATAATTCTAACAAAACGTTAAACAAATTTTCAGTTGGTTGATCAAAAATCATTAGTGCATTATGATGAATAGCGAAGAAATCTCTTTAGATTTATTTCATTTTTCTTATGAAGAACTAAGGAATTGTTTAAGATGTCTTTAAGTTTAAAAAAACGACTCTTGAAACTGAAGCGACACCTTTTGTGTTACAAGGTTTGTGGTTGTTCAGGATTAGAAAAGATGACTAATAAACTACTTGAGATTTATTTCAATGTTTTTTCATATTATGCAACTTTCAGTGACAGAATGGAAGGGAAGTAATTGGTTATAAACGGAGGATGTTTGAACATTGTTTCCTATGAAGTTCATTTTGAGCTTCTCGTGATGAGAATCACATAATTATACAGAAACATTTTGGAATATTTTTTCGGATGTTTGCAGTGTCTGTAATATGAAAACAGATTAGAGGTTCAGGAAAGATTTCGAAGAAATCTCTTCAAGCTTACATAATTGTTATCAAAAGTTAAGGAACTTAAGTTGAGGTATTCTTAAGTCAGAAAATATATCGACACTGTTGATCTGAACTCTTATAATTATTGAAAACGTTTTGCGACTGTTAATAAAAGAATGTATTAGCAGATAACGTAGGATGTTTGAACATTGTTTCATGTAAAGTTCATGTTGGGTACTAGTGAAAAGAATCAGGCGCGACCTGGAGCGTTTGTAGCTTGTTCGGGTCGCTATAACAATGAAATTTAATTAGTTGCAGGAATGTGTTGGTGCATACGCATCGCAAATTCCGAGGTAAAGTTGAACATGCAAGGAAGTGAGCAAAAGAGCGGCAGCACCTAACCTAACTTAATAGGGACACTACGATGGTCGAGCAATCATATGACCTTCGCTTGGTGAAGCCCAGGGCGCGGCTGCACGTACAAATCGCTTTGCTATCTCGCTGCTGCGCCTGACGTAGTGCAAAACTATACCGGCTAATAAACGCCTGCAGGTCACGTAACCGCTATTGTGTTCTTTCCCGCGTCTACTCCCACTGATTCAACCGCTCTCTGTGCACTTTCAAGGTTGCACCTGCGGAGTTGCTAAACTATTGATGCTCAAACTCTTTTAATTATCAATTTCAATATTCTTGATGTATGTTTGGAACAAAGTTAGGAAAAACATTCAGTTAGTTTTTAATTTTTAGTTTTAGTATTTAGTTCTTGATGATAGATTAAGCTAACTGAAACTCTGTAAGAAAAGTTGGTGTAATTTTAATCGTGCTACGATGGAAATTATTAGATCTACGTCCTGCTCGTAATTTCTCAGAATGCTAAGACGTAACAATACTACCCGCCTGTGCAATGACGCGGATCAAATAATTTTCATCCTTGGACATATTAGTTTTACATTGAACTGTTATTTCACACTGTTCCATGGGGTCAAATCAGACTAAATTGTGAATTTCTGTGCCAAATTGGTAAATATGACACATTGTGATTTGAAAATACACTGCGGCTCAAACTACAACTGATTGTGAACATCACCAAACATTTTTGTACAGTGTACTTTAGACTATTTGATGAAAATTATTTCTCTTTTTGAAGAGTGCAAATCCAGGAAACCTGAATTAAATTGATTTATCGAAAGAACTCTTCTCAACAACTTATCCCTCAAGAAAACAGACTGAAAATATTGCGCCACCAGCGTAGAATTTCTATTAATGAACTATTCGTGCTTTCTACGTATTCTATTTCAGTGACATTTTTATTTCCGTCCCTCCACATTGTGTCGCCGTAAATATGCACCAAGTTATTCAACAGGCTTCAAGAAAACGAAGTCTGACGTTTCAATTTCACGCCAGGTTCTCTTTGCTATTTTCTCTTGAATCTCTTTTCAACTCGACACGCTTAATTTTCTCTCAAACGTTTCCAGTAATACGCACATTTAAAGACTTTCCTCATATTACTACAGAACATTATGTGAGCCACTGCCACCTTTTTTATTATTTCTTTCGTTTACAGATCAGGCTAATCTTTCCGGGCTTAGATTTTTAGGTGAATGGTAATATGCCTCTGATTTTCAGTTTCCATATTTCTTAATTGCTTCCTGCTATAATTCCTTATGCTTCGCGTTGCAACACATCAAAGTCGTGTTACTGACGCTTATTAATTTTACGATCGTATCTTTAGTTCTTGCTCTAGTTGTAACCGATTGTCAATATAAAGACTTCCATTATGTAATCTTTCGTCATTTTCTATAATATAATGTTTTCGTGTCAAGGATAAAAGATTCTCATGTAGCAAATTTTTCTATGTAGAAAAAAGTCTATAAAATGAGGGTTGACTCAGAGCCTGGAAAATTCGCTATCCGAGATAGATCCTTTCAACATGTATTTCTTAAGATAGATTCTAAAAAAAGAAAAATATTCTATCTTTTGCCATTTAGGCACATGACTACACCTATTTTTCTTTTGAGTTACTTTTAATCTTTAAATGTCGCTTATCTCCGAGATGCTATTCTACACTTAAAAATAATATCTAGGAACAAAGCTGCTGCGCTAAAGATATTCAAGAATTTAAGTCTATGATAGTGTGGCTTTACTTCGCCACATAAGCATTACCTTGTTACATCATTGGATACGTGCGCATCTTCTTGAAAGCGGGGTTGTTTTCTCAATGTATAAACTGAAATAACTAAAACGCTCAAGCGAAGGATGCGTAATCCGTCTGCTAGCACATACGTGCCAGAAGGGCGCTTATGTAGCGCAGCTACTGCATTATGCATTAGTCATGATTACAAAGTAAGTGGCAAGGCTCTCGTGGCGCGTCCACAGTAATAACGGCGTATTTGCGGTGCTTATGATTTTCCACTTGAAATGGGCATAACCCGCTTAATGGCGCGCGCTGCGCCTTCTGGGCGCGCATAACTTATGGCAAATTTACAGCGCAGTCCGATGCCGCCGGTGGCAACTTGACGCCGGCGTTACAGTCTTACATTGAAAGAAGCTTAAAGAGAATCTATGTTGCAGAGAAACGCCCGACTTTTACTATCAAGATGACTTTTCATATCAGAGAAACTAATAACTAGTCCCTAGATTGCAGATGTCGAGAAGGTTGCAAATTTATTCGTATTTGCTCAATAATTTGTGTGTCATAATATAACAGCCTGAGATTTTTATTGCAGAGTTGAAATGCTCTTTGCGCATTCTTATTGTGTTTTACAACCCCTTTATTAAATATTAATCTTGATCAGCAAAGTGATTGAATAAAGGCAGACCGAAGTAAAGTTGGTAAATAATATACAATTTTCTTACGTCAAGTAACTCACTTTTATACGAAAAACGCAACCATTCCCTAAACGTTGACATCAGTGAGAAATGACATTAGAAAACAAATCAAAAAGTGGTTAATCTTTTAAAGAATAGGAGATAGTACTATGTTTTTTAATTCATCGAAAGGATCGTTTAACGCGAGAATATAATTAAGGTCTATGCGGCCATCTTTATTTCCGTCGCAAACCACTCTTTTCTTGACCTCGAAGGTCAATTCGTTTTAAGTCAGAGAGTAAGAGATTTATGTTCCCCATGCATATCGCTACTCGTCTCTCTTCTTGAATCTCATTCCTCATCATCTTCTTTCTTTGCGCGATCAATAAATGAAGATGTATATTTTCTTTGGCCTTTCGAAACGCAAAAATAATATTGACCAATCTGCTGATTTATTCTTAGTGTTTAATATAGTAAATCTCTGGTAGAATTGCTGTAGAATCTAAGTATTTAAACTACAATTTAAAATTGTCCTCAATGAATCGCCTGAATTCACAGCCGAGAAAGAACCTGCCGAAACTTTCCGCGTTTCCATTCGTGTTGGCACGTGGCGGGGGCAGAAAGCGGCTTTGATGAAGGGAAAGGGGGTTAGACAGGTCGGCGGGTATTTACCCAGAATTATCGGGAGCTAACGAGCGGCATGATTAACGGGCTGCCGAGTACGTCCCTCGAAATATACAGCTCCAAGTCGAGCACGCGCTACAACATCAGACCCACTCATTGGTTCTGCAATTTGTTGGTGTCTGCCAGTTTTTGAGCGACGAAAATTAAGTGCGTTCTTAGCTTCCAAGGTTCTCCAAAGACTTCTTCATGTTATTACGAAACACAGTTTAACTTATTTCACTCTTTGCATACATTTTTCAAAATTGCTGGATTTGTATCCATTATCCCTTCGAATACCAAACCTTCTTGCAATTCCTGATCTTTGGGTCGTTTCAAGGACTGCTGTTTTATAATCGAGTTGTCTTGCTAGATTGTGACATAAAGTACAGAAACTTCAACACCATTAGATAAGAAATCTAAAGGATAGGAGTGTTTTGTCATTGATGAAGGATTCGGACGAAGGTGAAAATTAAATAATATTGCAATGGAAACATTCTTCCCCTTCTCAACTGGGATATGCACTATGAATACAACACCAACACAGTCTCTCGAGGGTGTGAAATATCGTAATGAAGTGTTAAGACGGTCTAACATCCATTCTGTCCTCTCTGTGTGAACATGAAACATACTCAAGGTGTAAAACGAACTATAAAAAGAATTGTAGTCAAAATCTCTTTGAAGCATTCAACGGACGTGTGACACTAACACCTTTCATAAAGAAAATAAATTCCTTTCGATAACCTTTTTAAAATACGTGAATTTAATTACTTCAAAGCTTACACCGAATTTAATTGAAGAATGTCCGCTCAGTCTCTCAGATTCTTTTGTGTCCATATTGAAGTAAAAAAATTGCACATCGTTAACTCAAAAGTCCCCTCTATGATCATCATAAGCTGTCAATTAACATTCGTGTGATTAACACTCAGGTTTCAAACTGTCCATCAAATTTCAAAAGCCGATTGACGGAATAATCAAATTCATGCTAAATTCAATAGTAGGTTGCCTTTAATTGGAAGCATCAAGATGTTATATCATGTCATCGATGCAGATTATTAGCATTCGCCACTTTTTTCAGTGCATTCATTGCATAGAAATTAAAAGAGATTCTTAAAATATTTTTCTGTGTTAGTTTTTCATTGAATCATTCCTCAATCCTATACCTATTGATTATCGTCAAGAATTTGTTCTCAGTATCTGCTTGTAAATGTTCAGTGATCAATATAAAATATGGGATACCAATCCTCCTTTCAAGAGCATCCTATGTAAACTCTCTAAGCTAACCAAACACACGAATAAATACACTCAAATATGGTAGCAGAAGTCATATAAACAACACTTGCACGTTCGGTAAATATCGTAATGTCACTGGAAATTGGTGCCACTTGTGGACGTTACCTTGATGTTTGCGCTGTAGTTTGCCTTTCGTTACGGTTTTGCGGAAAATCTCGGCAACGTCCTTCGTTCCAGGACGAAGGCCGTAAAGTCTCGCCGAGATAAGTCTGGCTATTACAGTACCTTGTATATACACACAGGTGTCGTCGCTGAGGATTTTATTGCTCATTGGTGAAACCGATGTCTTTCGGGCGACCAGGACAATGGGGATGATGTTGCGACCGCCTGGCGGAGAGTTACATACGTCCTCGTCGTCGCAGTCGGCCACGTCCTGGAATCGCGATTGGAATTGGCAGTAATTCCGCTCGCCTTAACTCGCCGCTTTATTTCCCCATGACAGGTACATAAAGTCGGAAAACGGACGAGCTTCAGCCACGGGCACATACTTACGAAAGAGGCGCGGCTTGATCCCTGGCCTTCGATCATTGGCTACGCCCCTGCTACGTGTAAACAGGTACTTATTTGAATAACTGGCGGGTCGATCGACGTGACCGCATAGGTGACTTCTATGACGCGGAAAAGCTCGATTGGTTTCCAAGAAGAGCCTTCGACCCTGTTCAAAATTAGTCCCTTTTTTGACAGAAAAGTGGTAGCTTGGTTGGTAGCGTATTTGGATTATCTTCTCGAACGCGACTATTTCTGGTTGAATGAATCTCTAAATAGTTTGTTTGTTCTATTGCTTGAATAGGCAGTAACTAGTTCAAACTTGAAAATTTTCGACTTTTGGTTTCAAAAGAACTTTTCCTTATTTGGTATTTTGTAACTGTTATATGTAATGCTTCATAACCTATAGTATTTTAATGAAATGAACCCAGCGCACATTACAAACATGATAATCCTTTATCAGTACCAGAGGGCAATTATTTTTTTGCCAAGTGCATGCGACTTACGTGAGGAAACCTCGTTACAATCACAAGTGGCTTTCTAAACACGAGCTATTAAAAATAATTACCATTCTTGCAATTACACAATAGTGTGTAACATCACTATCGTTACGATATCAAATGTTAGAAGTTTACAACAACACCTAATAAGTGGGAGAATGTCAAAGATAACATTTTCATTTGAAGCGTATAGACAATTAGATTGCGATCTTTGAAATGTATATTTAAAAGCGCGTGAACTATCACAATCTTTTAAGTAAAGGGCACTTCAAATTGATTTATAGAAATGCAAGAAAAAAATCTTTTTTCACGAAGAATATAAATATCCAGGTACCCAATACATATTCAATAGTTACCTATTCAGCAACATGGTTTATGTTACTAATTTTTACTTGATATGTCAAAAGTATACAAAATGAACCTAACGGTATCGTAAAAATGTACAGTAGTATTTAATCATGATCTGCAGAATATCCCACCTTTATTGTAAATTATGAATTGATCTAGAGATTGAGACGCTTCAGATAAATTTATTTTATTGTCAGTAAAGATTATTCGTAATTGACATTTTGCTATTTAAAATAAAAAAGATCCGTTAGCGAACTGAAATTTACTGTTTCTCGACTCTGATGAGCAGCAAAGACCTTGTGAAAGCCTGATGCAATCGGAAGAACTATGCGGCAAAAAGAGGATGTATGCCCAAAGCCGAAAGCAATCGCGAGTGAAGAGCGAAACCGTATATTTCTTATGTTTCGTTCGAATCATCGATTTAACATTCCAGGCCAAAGGTGACTGATTAAACACATGGTCGGAGGTCTCGGAAGCTACTTAACGGATTTTTGATATATGCATACTTCAATTACCTTGCACAAGGACTCCGCGTTCAATATAGTCTTCAGTTTCACTGTTTATCGAAAATTTCACGCAGATCGTTTATTATAGGCTATTATTAGGCAACTATTCATCAATCAGAAAATAAAATGGGAGTTAAAGATTTGAACCGTAAAATTCGCGGCAGTGAGGTGATGTCATCCTCCTTTGGTCATATAAACTCTTATAGATTTAGACGGAGTTGCACGTCGCAGTTGCAGCTGTAAATTCTAATTCTGCCATTTTCACTCTGGGATTTTATACGTTTTTATGTACGTCGTAAAAACATTGCTCAAAAGAATTAAAGAATCAGTTAACTCACCAGAGGTGTTATACGATCAGGAAGTACCTGTCTCGTAGTGCTTGTTGTTTACAACAATCCCGTGCAAAAATGGATTCCATAATACATCAAGTGATGCAAAGAAGTGAATAATGTAATAGTTATCAAAGAATTTTACAACTACCTCTAAATCATACCAAATTCATTCATTTTCAATGACAAGAAGTGATGTTTGAAAAAATATTTATTGGCGATTAATCATATTAGGTTTTTATAGAAATTCATGACATTGTATTCTACTTTTTATTTCATCCTTTTTATTCTTCTAGATTTTATTTTGTATTTGAGTCCTCCGCAATTTTTCCGAGAAGTTTTATCTTTATTGCTTCTGCTCTTCAGCGTCTCGTTTGTGGGTTTCAGGATCGTTGAATTCGAAGGGCAATAACAACCTCCATAAAATTGCAACTCGTCCTTTACGATGACAATAATTTATTGGATATTTTGGTAGCTTCTGCGGACACTGACTCCTTTATTTCAATAATGACGACAAGGAATAAGGATAATTGAGTAACACTTTGAATCTTAACCCTGAAAAGTTAACGATGCACGTAATTTTAGCAGGACATTATCGTAAATATTTTCATTAATTCATAATATTGCCTGAGACACAAACGAAAGTGTATAAATAGGGACAATCTTAATTAAGGTAACTCGATCCGACTTAATGTTTGTAGCACATTTTTTAGTTATACAATGATGTATTATTATTAACAGCCTGCTGAACTTTTATTTTCTATAACGGTTCCTTCGAACTTGGCTTTAATTAATTACATAATTGCACAATTAAATCAGAAAGAGAATATCCCATATGCCCACTTTTATATTGGGTTCATTCTCAATCAACCTTTCTGAAAGCCAGATCTTTTGGTGATCGTAAAAATTTCGGATTGCACCCTCATTATCTTCATAATCTGGCAATCTAATGTGCCATAATCGTAATTTGTTTTTTAGTGTCTTCAACTGCGCGTTCACCAAATGAATTCAGAGAATTAATTTCTACAATCTCCATAATTCAACTTTACAATGTGCATTATTTTTTGAAAGAATATTGTTCTTATGTCATAAATTTTCAGGAATTAGAATGATGATCTTCAATTAAGTATCTTTTTAATACTTTTTTTATAGATGGATTTGTTTTAAAGAATATTTTTTTTCTATTTTCAGGTGAGGTGTCCGGTGAAAACGTGGGATCAGGGCCACGTGGAGATCGTGGAGAGGCAGCTGATCTAGCGACACATACGGAAAATAACGACGGGGTAACCCTGGCCGCGAACACAGCGGTCGACGCCCGGGGCGGAAGCCCCCAGGGCGCTCACCTTTCGGGGGCAGCTACCCCCAGGCCTGCAAGAGGAAGAAGGCGGCAAAACCAAAACGGCCTTGACACCCCTCAGGTGATGAATTTTCAAATTATCATTTTCATTCTAAGAACATTAAGGTTATAAAGCATCTCTTATGAATCTCACTTGTAATTAATTAATCTCTTAATTTTTGAGTGCAGCATTTATAAAACATTTTCTGAAGCAGGAATATTTATTGCACCAATCAACATGTTATTAATGAACATAAACGAGTCTTGCGGGGAGAAAACTCTATAAATAAACTTCAATATTGATTATAAATTCAAATCCATTAGAGAATTATTTACTCAATCTGGCAGAAGGCATATTTCTTATTTGATGCTACTACAATTTCATTCATCATCTCATTAAACAAAATATTAGTACGCGCTTAATTATTAATTCAATTCTGAATAACTCAAGTTCATTGATCCACGTGTTTTTGTCATGCTTATTCAATATTCGAGAGTCTTGCATGTTCGTCTGCGAAGTTTGATCTTCTTCGAGTGTTTGATTTGGTAGGAAGCTCTGAACTACTTGTGAACACGCGCGAGTTTCGAGAGCTTTTGAGAACCAACCTCTCAACAGGTTGAGCTCTTCTAACCTAGGTACATCTGCCTTTGAAATTTACTTGGAATTCGACTCTTTAATATGTCAACTTCCACTTTATATCTGCTCATGCATGATCAAATATCCGAAACCAAATTTGACGACCTTTTATACTCAGCTAATGTTGTTAGAGAATATACAAGTCGATACTTCAGTTTATTTTTGGAGACAAAATTAATTCTAGTTTCTGGTAAATATTATGCTACGCTAAATATTTTTTTGAAGGATCAGGAAGTAACAGTACAATTTTAGTAGAAATTTAAATTCATTTGTATACAGTACGGTTTTAAATCATGAGATCCTATTTGACTGAATTTTGGTAATTAGGCCATAATAACATTATTTTTTCAAAAGTAATACGATAAAACAAAAATATATTTTTAGGCTAGGTTCTCGAGTTTTTGTTATAAATTCGATTCGCATACATGATGAAAATCGTTTGACTGGACCATATATGAAATACTTTTAAATATTCACTAGTGAATCAAGAGACTCGCTAGAAAAAGACTTTTTACTTAAAAAACAATCTGATTTTCTGAGAAATCCTAAATTTTTAAGATATCCATGTTAGGGATCAATTAAATGTTCGCAATATACTTCATTTATGTAGTTATCAATGAAATATTTTTCATCTTCACTAGACAAAATTGTTGGCTTTAGAAAGTACCTGAAACTTGAAGATAAAAAATGTCTTATGAACAGATTTCGTTGCGACTTTTCGAAATTTTTTTAGTTTTTGACAAATTTAACTAATTGCCGCCTTGTTTTACCAATTTTCTCTGCTTTTGGATTTGTCAGATAGTTTCTAAGGCCAATTATCTTTCTCTAACGAAGTTTGAAAATATTACGTTTATAACTTTATAAATCAGTTCTTTTTCATTTTTATAATTTGCCGTCATCTTAGGGTTTACCGAAACTTTCAATTTTCAATTTTTTCACCACTTGTTAATAGCTATAGAGAATGACAGTTTTGGTCCTAGTTTTAGAGTTGACCTTTTTGTGAATTTTGAGAATTTCAAGTTACTTAAAGTATCTTTGAAGGACTTTATATTTTTGGACATTCGAATAAATCTCGTCAGTAGGAATAAACGAAATCTACAAAATGGTTGACCATTGCTTTTGCATCTACATTATGTCAAAGAACCTTTCATAGAATAATTAATGATAAACACAAAGCTAAAAGCATGACGTTTATATTTACAAATCTAAAGGCTATCTTCAATCAAAGGAAATCATGTTTATAACGTTATAAATAACCGTTACGGATACAATAAAATCTTAACCGAATGTTCTGAATACTGAATTCATGAATACCGAGGTATAGGCAATAAATGACAACTGCAGTGAATCCGAATTTCGTCACTAGTCTTTCGATCGAATTGAAGTAGTTGTAAAATCGTTCGTCTTTACGTATGCATAGTAGACTGATTAGCAGAACAGAACGATGTCATGAAGATTCCGGAGGCGAGAAAGAGATTTACCGCCTGTGCTTTCGAGACTCCGGAGACTCTATTCTACGCCAATCGGTTCTCGTTCTTCTTAGTGTCACGCTGCGCTCGCGAGGAGTCAACTCTTACGCCACGCGTTGCCTTCATTACCATATCTCAGGTGCAATCTGTTGCCCGGGATTAATGCACCAAGATATTTCCTACGTTAGGTTGAGATCTTCCTAAGTGAAACCACGCGATGTCCCGTCGAGAATAACACGGCGAAGGCAGACTTCATCGAATTGCGGTCTCTTCCTCGAAGGGTCCTTCGAAAACAGGAAGAAGAGAGTGAAAAATGTCCTACCTCTCTCATTCTGGCCCCCCTCGAGCTCAACCAACCGGAACATCGACTCCTGTTAGCATTCTAGAAATTTCAGCTCCCCCTTAGTTCTTGGACAGATTTTTCTTTAAATTACTAATTCTAAACTTCTTTAGCAGAGAAGAAAATTTTCAAATGTCTAAAACTTAATTGTTGCTTGAATTTGTCTCGCAGGTAAAAACGGAACGACTCACGCCCGATAATAACTCGACGTCATCAAGAAGCGTAACTCCATCCTCTTCGAGTCATCCGGGAACGCCACCTAATGCCACTTCTCTGGGAGGATCTGAAGGTCCAGCACCACCTCATCATCTCAAGCATATGGAGCAGATGATGGGTCGCAATTACAGTGACTTTATGAGAAGCCTCGCAGCAAAGTACAATAACGCCAATCCAAACGAGTAAGTCACGACAACATTTTTGCGACAACTTTTACAAGCACCATGCAAACCACATTCAATGTAACATTCGCTTGATGCCTTCAACTCAAGAACCGTTCAAGATTTTTTTACTCACTTGATATCATTTTAAAGCTAATATCTTAAAAAACATTTTTGGAACACTTCACATTTGTTCCATCATAGGATCTAAGAGCGAAGTTTGATTTATGTTTTAGTTACTTCAGTACACCAAGGAACGGTTATCCACCTGGTCTCGATCCGAGGTTTCCGGCCTTCAAGACCGCAGCGACGCCATTTGTTGGGCTAATGGCTCCCCTTGGTGCACCAGCTCCTACAGTACCTACGACATCACCTCTGTCTAACAAAGATCCCAAGGAGCAGAAACAGGATAATCTCTTCGGCAATCCGGTCTTCCCGCCAATGCTAGACATGTCCTCGACGCAAGCTCTTCTGCATATGGTGCGAACTGCAAATGCGGCGCAAAATGCCGCGGAACTAGAAACTTATCTCAAAGGTATGTTCCACTGGTTCATATAACTTGTCATCAATTCAATGACTTCATAGACCTGGTACTTCCAAAGATTCTCAGCATGTTTATCTACTTCTGCAACCTTATCTTGACTTGTTTCGACCTCTATTTATAATTATAAACCAGCTCTTCGAGTTGATTAATATTTTTTCTTTTTTAATCAAAGGTGCGAATAAACGTGATGCGGGTGTCACGAGTCCTTTGGATTTGTCGAGTCCAGGTGGGTTTGCACCTCGGAAACGACAACGAACTGAATCGAGAAGGTCTGGAAGTATTTCCCCAAAACCAAAAGCAACTCCTCGACCAACTACTCCACCACCAGTTAGATGCCCATCTCTCTGTGGTCACATGCCCTGCGGTGATGGCCAATCTGTAAATCGTTGGACAATCGAAGATGTTGTCAACTACGTCTCATCGATAGACATCTGCGCCGAATATGCTCAGGTAAGTTTCTAATAATTCCACCTAGCTCTCATCTCAATTGTCATTTCGATGAAAATGAATGATTCTCTTCGCCAGAAACGCATAATGTCTTCGAACGGCACTGATTACAAAAGTGATTTTCTGATTTTTGACAAGAGAAATAATTGTTAATAAATTGCCGTGCGTTTAAATAAATCAAACTCTTGGACTTTGGACGTTCTGTAGGAAGTTATACTTTAGCAAGAGCGTTTGCGCGATTGATGGGGCATCGTTATCCTGCAGGCAAGTTAATAACAACGCTGATATACGCGAGGCGTGAACCAAGAGACGTGGAAGGCAGTGAATGACTAGCATCGGTCAGTGAGACAGACATCAGTGAGATCAAACGAGTGCGAAAGGAACGTTCTAATGACCTCTCGTCGAGTTGAGGTTCGACCCGGACTCGAACCCTGCACCCCGCTGTCCTCACGTCCTCACTTTCTCTGTCTCTTTCTCCAAAGTTCTACCTCTATCTTTCTCTCTTCGACTGACTCTTTTTCTGTAACCCGGAGGTGAAATTCCATGCAAACGTGATTTCGCTCTCTACGTATCCAATCGTGATGTCATTTTTTCACCTTTTCGCCCTCAGGACCACGAACCTAGGCGTGGTCTCAAGTTGTTCCATAAAAACATCCGAGATCTTACAAATCAAGGTATTGTTAGGTATCCTTTTCATTCAGACCTCAATGATCAACTCAAGCTCAAGATGATGTAGAACTTTTTGAGAATCAAGAGCTTGTTCTTCAATCTTTGATAAATCGGTTGACACTATAAAATAATAGATTCTAGTGTATATGTAAATAAATTACGAGCCACTTGGCTCGTTATCACACTTAACTCGTTTTCACACTTGGCTCGATTGACCCCAACTTTTTTCGGGTCACCTTTAAAGTTTTCACTGGCAAACGGTAGGCATTCGATCACGTGAAGAAAAATTCTTGGCGAAGAGCGCAGATGGTGGAGAAAGCGCACGCGCGTGGCCTTTAGGCTAATTAACACCGCGTGGAGATCGAATGCCGGACGATAGTGACCACGCGTCTGGATTCGCTCGACCGTTAAGTCCGAACACGACGAATCGTCGAGATTCCGTCGAGCCTCTCGAAACTCGAGCTGGCTGGCTACCCTCGCAACAAAGACCGAGACTTTCTCTGCGATTAGCCCAAGAAGAAATTAATTTTGCCAAGCTTGTGAGCAATTCGACAGCGAACAGGCGATAATGAAAGAACGTGAACTAGCCGAATGAAATTTATTCCCTCAATTTTGTGGCTAATCAAACTCGGCAATCTTCAGCCTTTAATTGCTAGCTGAGAAGGTGATGGAGAGAACTAATTGAAATGCATTTTTTCACATAAAATCAGATTGAAAAATGTATCATCTGAAGGTGATATTTATCTCCTCAGGGATATTTATCCTTTCATTTGTGTCTCAACCGATTCCCATGGAAAACCCTTACATGAAATCATGTTCACCCGTCAATAGATCCTTGGAGCGCATTATCGTGTAGTATTGATTAATTGGTCGCTGCCTTGTCGATACGTGTGTGAAGACTGAAGGTGTTACATGTTAAATCTGCTCGAACAAGAGGTCATTCTAGGTCGGATCATGCTCTGCACCGAATCGTTAGAAAGTCTTACTCAACTGCGTGGTAAGCATATATGAGAAGGGCATCTATATTCATCGAAGAGATCTGTATCTCGGTTATGAGAAAACGAGAGCTCTTCTTCCAAGCATATAGCTCGCTACTGGTTAATTCATTCAAATAACTATGCATAATTGCAAATTACCCGGTATAAATTCCCAATATATAGTATGAGATCTAGTTAAAACCAGATCAGATAATTACTCCCTTACTTCTCTCATACGTTCAAAAAAACTCTTTGTAATCTTCAAGCAATTTTACTCTCCCGAAGTTTCTCTAAAATGAAGATGCGAATCACTTACTGTCTAAAATCAGTTTTCTGTTCGGTAAGGTCTTTCACAACTAAAGATGAACATTGAGTCGCTGTCAAAGGACATGATTTTTAGTCTTCAGGCGAATTCCGGCCTATATAATGTACCTTAGTTGAACGAAAATTACGCAAGAGCGTAGCTGAGGTAATTGTGATATATATCCGTCATCTCTGACAAGTCTATGTCGGAGTGTAAGGCTGACCCTGATAAGTATGTAGGTGTAACTTATGGTAACAAGGGACACATGAAGAGACAGAAGGTAGGCTCGAGTTATACCAGGCCCTCGGGTCAACGCGTGCACCAGTCCAAAGCGGTCTTCGGACGTTAGAAAGTCATGAATGTGCAGCTCAGGTTCCTTCTTCTTCCGCGACGCTGACTATCCAAGACAACGACGCAGACGATACGGACGTCGGCGTGTCCTCGCAACCCACGCATTCCTCATCGTCCAACTCGATCCATATCCGCTTGTCGGACCTTTATCGGCGACTCGATATTATACACCGTCGTGAATCGACTCGAGTTGTTTCGAACTGGTTCCATGTGATTCAAACATGCTGTTATCCTCGTCGTGCATCATTATCAAGACGCAAGGATATATAGAGCTTAAAATAATGAGAATTTTTGAAAGGAATCTTTTTAATATGGAATGAAGAATATATAGGCAGAGGGTTAATACAAAGCCTGAAATACCTAGAAAAGATGAAACTGTAAAAATGATCTGGAAAACCTAAGAAACGTATGATATTTTTAGAAAAGTCCTAGAAAAACTTAAATTTTTATATATATTTCCCGAACTCTTTTGTTAACAGGAAATGTTTGGTCTGGAATTTGGTTTCAGAAATAAAAACTAATGTTAAAATAATTATCTTTGTAAGCTTCTAAATTTTTTCAGGAAAAAAAATGTTTTTTTCTTTCTTATAAATTTCTTTAGAACCTTCACTTGGCCAGACTCCCCTTTGATCTCCCATGTCTCGAAATACCGCGAGAGATTGTATTAAATCTTTCATCGATATGGGTGATCGCTGATTCCCAACCGATTTTTCTTGCTCTTTGATTCTCTCTTGTGTCTGTCGCGACATTACGATCGTCATGATCGGGCACGTGAGCCTTCAAGCCATCACTCACGTTTTCTACGTGTGGTTCAAGACGCAACCCGTAGAAACGTTGCGGTTACCACATATCTCGCCGACTAGTTAAGACTAACCCGCATCCTACGTACATAACATACGGACATTGTAATCTCTGCCCGGTCGCTAACAACGAGAGGTCGTTCCTTGTATACGAGCCACTCACGTATATTGACAGCTCGTTGCAGAAGTCCAACGTAATCGACAACCTACTCCATACGGCGTATCCTGCGACGCCACGCAGTTTCTTTTCTTATTCTCAGTACTCATCCATCCAGCAAAAACAAATACTTCTTTGTCATTTTATCCATAGATGCATAAACCGAAGGCTCCGCCAAGAAACCCTCTTTTATTTTCAGCATATCCCACCTTGAATTACATTTTCCTTCCTTGGTACAGCAAGATTTAATTTCTTGTATGGTTGGTTTCATAAGTTAGATATTATTTTTCCTCTGATTAGATCATACTTTTCACTATAGAACTTTATCGGTCATCAAGCGGAGAAAAAGTTAACGGATCAGTATCAGGATGAGTGAAAACGTATCTCAGAAATATTCGCATGTTTTTAGGATATCGGGCACTCGATCGACTAATTCTTGTGCAGCTCGTTAAGCTATGACTAATTGTGGCTCGTTATGGGTCGATGCTTAATTACTCAGCAGGAGGGATTCCTCCTCCGCTCTTTCGCTCTTATCTCTCTCATAATCTGCTTGGCAGCAACAGGTTCCTCCTCAGCTTTTTGCAAGTCGGCTCCGATTATAGGAGTGTCTCAAGTTTTCAAAACAGAAGAAATTCGTAAATTTGAAATGCGGATAAACAGATACCTATTAGTTCCTTTCAATTCTTACTAATGCTTGGCAATTTATTTCCTAATATCGAGAGACTCAATTACTTTTAAATCTAAATGAAGAGCCAGAGCCATGAGGTCACATGCAAAACCATAAACCGACTTTCACGGAATAAACGCGTCCTCAAATGAAAGAGTTTAACAAGATAATATTCCTGGTCTATTCAATCATGGTTGAAAGTAAATTATACAGAATCACTCTTATACTCCCCATTTAATCGCTTTTTGTTAAAAGGCTTCATCTAGGTAAGTGCTTTGCACAAAACCAATTATCCAGTACAATTTATATGTTAAATAATTCTGCTGCAACCGACCAATTAGAAGGAGTCTTTATATTAGATTCATCTAAATTGGTTGGCGTAACTAGCAAACACCGCAAGAGGACTCAACCTGTCCTAATAGAGCTTATATTTTATACGCGCTTCTACCGTCTGATAGTCTTTTTAACTCACAAGCTGGATAGACGAACTCGTGAATAAATATCCAATGTGATGAATCTACCTTTCCGTTTAAGTGAGTCGTAGCTCTGCAAAGACAACTCGCAGATCAAACAATTTTATTCCAGAGATTTAGAATTAAATTATAGTTGTATCTCCCGTTCAGTTCCGTTTGCATATTCTGGGAAATTGGATAAGCAACACTTCCATACTCCATGGATATTGCGTGCTTGAATAAGAAATTTCCAACGGACACTTTAGCCTCAAGTTGTTTTCCTAAAGTTAGTACTCTAACCTAATCTACATGCAATTTTGTGGGATATGGAGTACAAATATCATTGGCGAAGTAGGTGAGAAGTACATCCGTGTCTTCTCGGTTCTCTTTCGACACGTATCTCGTTATCATTTAAGGATGATTACGAAACTCGCAGCGTGCGGTCGCTTTGAAGAGATGATTGCTCTCTAAGATGACCAACTGATCGCAAAACGTTCATTTCTAGGATATCTTCTACACTGAATAATAATATCAAACTATATCAATCTTTTATCTAAAAAATGCCAATTTTTGATAACCGATATAAAATCATTAACAGTTTCTAAATCTTAAAGAAAAGATTTGGAGTAGGGAATCATTATCTTGGGTTGTAATTGCGGTCTTGACTTCTCATTCGTCTTATTTCAGTTTGGCTTCGTTTCTTACAACATGAACATCTTCTAATATGTTCCTCTGGTAGTTACCCATCTGATGAATGGACGGTCCTCACCTTTCTTGTTCACCTCTCTTCGCACGTGATCCTCCCTCGTGCACAAGAGTCGACCATCATTGACAGATCTAGGTTGCCTCCATTGGTTGCATCACAACGAAACCGATCTCCTTAGGTCGATTTACAGGGGATCCGTATCTGGAGGATTGAAACACTTCCACGTGGCTGTCTTTTCTTTCACGAGCCAAAAATAAGAGCTGGATTGACTTGACGACTTTGTCAGAAGCTCACGTAGAAGGAATAATTTTCTCATTGGTAAATGTGTAATGTAGACTATTGTGTCGATCACAGCCGAAAAGAAACACTCACTGTGGATATATTGTTTATTTTTATTAATGATTTAACCTACATTTCATGGTTTAAGGATCCAGAAAGTGAAAGCACCTTTTTTTGCTTTGCTAAACTATTCGGCAGACTAGGTAGTCAGCTAATCTGATTTCTAACTCAAAAAGGTCTCAACTCATCTATTTCTATCTGATTTAATGATCCTCTTTTCAGCCTCAGCTCGGTTACGTGATATCTCCCTATAGAGAGTAGATTTCTTAAGTCGATTTACGACACTAATTTCCAAATTAGGTATCATCAGAGTGTTTGGAGTGACCCGCGGAAATCTCAGTTGGATTCCGAGTTCACGGAAACATCTCTGGCGAAACGAAGAGATATTTCTCGGTTCCCATCATCGTCTCGTTAAGGCCGACCTCAGCTCGGAATAGGAAAGCTCCGTGTCAGGTTGGAAATGTGGTAAACGAAGGCGCTACCTTAAAGGGTTCGTAGGCGACCCTCTCTTACTGGCTTACGTACCAATCGTCCTCGATCGAAGTGGGCCTGCTCGGAATCCACGGGCGTCATAGACAGCTGGTATCTTTATCGAATCGATTCGGCTGACAAACTGGAGGATAGCGCAAGACGAATAGCCGATCTGCATGAAGTATGGAGTCGTGCGCGTTGCGATTAGTCAGGAAGACTCGAAGTCTTCGTGCTCTAATGGGCATCGTTAGGCGTTAGGGTAAGGCAAGATATGCGGTTGCGTCTCTTCGTTGCTTGCCAACTTGGTATGCGTACGTTCGCAATCCACGCACGGAACACCTATTTTCTTCCTTTGGTAAAATATGTTCTTAATCTATCTCCATTTTGGTACTCTTGCGTCTTTTTCTTCTCCATCATTATCTATTTTTTCATCATCATTTTCTTCATCATCTAATTTTCTAACCTCTTGGTATATTGAACGATAAAAGTGGTTTGATCATTGTGCCAAAGGTTAAAAAGACTTATTTTATCGAACAGTAAAGGTCATAATGATTAATCTATTTACTTACACTCAGGATCACAGCTGATAGTAACCGAAAAATGGACTGTGCTGCGATTTTCTTCATCGAATAATTAATAGTCGTAGGAGATGCGATACAGATTCAAGAGTGTTCAGGTTACATTTCTAGGACGGGTTGAAAGCACAGTTTCCTGGTCTCCTCCTATTAACCCATTAATAACGTCACCAACTACGACAAGACCCGTTTGTTCCTAACTACCGTGTTCCTGATGGAGAACGGTATCGGTCGAGTTTCTCGAACCTTTGAGTTAGGCTAGGATGATTACCCCCAGGGGACAAAATTGCCAGGAACGTGCTCCTGGGTACCACGATCAGCACCTGGCAAACGTACTTGCTCGAGAATGGTCGTAAATCTACCGCTTCTTTGTAGAATTCCACTTATTCTCACCGTGACCTTCTTCACTGGATGCATGTTATTTGAAGTCCTAAAAATACAGAGGGTGAAGATTAACGTTAATTCAAACGGTATCCTAAATATTTCCTATCTGAGACCTATACAAGCAGTCAGGACAAATTTATAGATGTTAAATCATAACTCTCACCTAATTCGAAAAACATAGGTCTTAACCTATGGCTTCTAATTCTCAAAGGTGTTGAAATTATTTACGGCATTCTTTGGTTATCGATTTCCAGACATTGCATTCAATGAAGTTGCATTGCATCGTAAACACGCGTAGTTTATACTTCGTGCGGTTTGCATTCTCTCTCGTATATTACAATAGAAGTTGCATACATTGCATAGAACACATTGTCATAAGCCATAGACATAGACCAACGATAGACGTCTCTCCACCTCCGAGTGTGCCGAAGATTTATTACTTCGCGGTCGCCGGGGCACACGAGCACTTCGAAGACGACTTTCCCAGAGAGACCTAACGAGTCTGAACGAATCAACCAATCATAGGGGCGAATATTTTATCCTCAAACTTATTATCTTTCGCACTTTGTTGAGAAGAATAACACAATCTTTTAGAATCTACTTCGAAATCACCATTTCAGTGACACAATTTGTCAAAACTAATAAATTAACATTTTCCCAAACAGGTTTTTAAATCACTGCACACGTGCATGTACCTCAAAATGAGTCTGCATTTTTTAACTCACTTTTTTTGTTAAGCGATTTTTTCGCGCAAATGTTGTACGACCCTCGTCAAGCGCCACGCGCTATCGATGCGCTAAACGAGTTTTGAATTCGCAAGTATACACGCACAAACTGTGGAATGGGTATAACTACCAGCCTACCCGGTATCCGCCAGCACGCGGTCTGCATAATTCCTTCGAGCTATGCGAGGCTTTTTGCGGCTGCCTCGCCCCAGGATGAGTGGGCCTTAATGATCGGCATGGCGTGATTTATTTTTGGAAACGGCCGATTCGTCGAGCTGCTCCCTTTAGATAAGGACGCCGAAATCGTCGAGAGAGAAGAAGGTGGGCAAGAAAAAACGTGGACGGAAAGAAGGAAACGAGGGAAGAAGGACGCACTGTGCCCGGAAGGAACGACTAAGTTCGGGGAGCAGTTTGCACATTTTATCTGAGCCTGAGAACCAGCCATCTTTTTCTTTCTTCCTTTCTACCTTCTAGGATGTTAGATTTAAAATGCAGAAGAGTTGGCTCACTTATTTGGTAGATGATCCCCAAAATTGGCTACCAAACCAAATTGACCTTAAAATGAAAGAAGAACCTAAACATTTTTCTATCGTTTTATGCAGACTTGTGTGCAATTCTTTTTTTTCACATAAACCCATCTTTTATAACAATTAAAGTCAGTTTAAAAATTCTTACACGTTTTTATCGTTCTCTTGGTCAAATATAGTATGCAAAAAATTTTATGACCCCCTCCAGCAATCCAGTCGTCGTGAATTTACGAACTTCTCGTAAAACTTCTAAGCCGACGTTATACCGATCCGTTTCGCAATTCAAGGTATCAGCTGCGACGTAAACGTTCACGATTTTCACCTCCCTTCATCTTTTCATCTTCTGCCTCCTCTTGGCCGACCTCCCACACTTTTCTTTTTCTTCCATACTGGTATATGCGAGAGTGCAGCTCACATCGCATGAATAACGTGTTCCTCATGAGCGCACGACTTGCATCTTCCCGGCACAATCGCAGCGTGGAACATGTGTTAAGATATTTCGACACCGGCCGCATTTCTAAATCATGTCGGCGGTTCACGCGATATCCTCATATGCATCGTCGGCGCTCACGTCACGATTACCTCATTGTGTTTATACTAATGGGCCATCGAAATAGCGTTACCATGCACCAACCATACGTACTTAGTACTTAAACATCTACGTAAGAGCGTACGAATAAGTCACATACGTGCAGCTCGCAGTCACCTGAGACTAACACCCACAAAAGTCAAGAAAAATTCCCGCTTTCTACTTTATAAATCTTCTCACACTATTACTCATTACTAGCGAACACATTTCAACACTTTACATGTTGTTTCCTTGTCTTAATTGATCAAATTCGAGAAAATAAAAAGAATCCGAGATTAGCGGATGATAAAAACTTTTCAGACTTAATTAATTTAACTATTGAGTGAAACGTCTTTTTTGAGATACAATCTTAATTCAATGAAGAATCTACTCCAAATATATCGCTGCAATTTACTAGATTTAAGAAATGAACATTGTTTATCGAATTAAGATCACGACAAAAAGTCGTTTTACACCTTGGAAGCAGGTGCAGACTAAAACTGTGGCGGAAAGAAAGGAATTAGTTTTGCGCTTCAAATAGTATACCTCATATTTGAAAATTAAATTAAACTAAATCCCTAAGGCAATTTGTAATTAATATCTGTTTAACTATCCGCAGAGGGTTGGTCTCACTATCAAGATTTTTTAGATTATCAGACTAATCCTCAAGTTTTCTCCTTGTCACATTTTTAAAAACAAACTTAAACTAAGAAAATAAGAAACAAAAGAAATTTTCACGGAATGTTTCTCCAATCGAAAAATTATTACCATAGTGTGGATCCCTTTACATCAGCATATAATGATAACGTGGATAACAACCTTACTTTTGATACCAGTTGGCGACACAAAACAGTCTTCCCGAAAAACCTTTCTCAACGGATAAAAAACATCTAGGACAAGCTTATAAGAAAACACTAAAAGAAACAAACCTATTCCCGTTGCTATAAACTACATATACTACTAACATCTTTATATACACAAAACAGCCTCGTGAATAACAAGTAACATCTCGAACAGATTAACTGAAGATCTGGAAGAAATTTAATATGCCAATTTGTATCACTCCTCAGAGGTAAAAAGTTGTTGCAGAGGAAACCGTTTTTTTCCCCGAGATAACTCGAATGATGGTACTAATACCGAAGCGGAAACGCGACCATCCAGAACATCCTGTGATCTAAGTGATCTTCTCGGCGTGATCGAGGGCACTTTTGAGTCGTGCAGTATACTCTGCAATAAAACCATATTGAACGGATCAGGGCAGAGTCGGGCAGATGCTGCCGGCGGGGACAATTACGCAGATGTGTGGCTTTGCAAAGATGCGCAAGCCTAGCGTGCTGTATGTTGGAAGTATACAGCATCAGCAACAGCAATGTAATGTAAACCTGTGCTCCCGTCGAGAATTAGTATGTCCTGGCGTTGGGTGTGCGTATCAGCTACAACTACACACATGGCTGTATGCGCTTACTCGCGCGAATACCTGCCTAAGCATGTCCCTCTACCTCGTTTGTATTGGTATGCGTTTGTGGCTCGAGGAGTGATTACAGAGCGCGAGCCTCTGCTTGCCCCCGGCGCGTGCGTCCGCTTCGACCACATCGTGTTCCTTCCAGTTCCACGTTCCAAGAACTCGACCTGGGCCTCCAGAGGATGCAAACCTTAGCGAGAAGTCGGACGCGCGGTTTGCAAAAAAGAGAAACTCGGCCAATAGTTCGTTCCTCTGGAATTCAACAATTACATGCCCATGTCTCCTCGTTCAAGTTGACACGATTTTTCTGCTGTCTCATTGATTCGAGACAAGCGACTACTTTTTTCCTTTGTCTTGTCGTTTACTCTTAATGTTCGATTGAGTTCATGTAGACATGTTGCAGTTTAAGATGGTACAAGGGCTTCGTACTTGATGATATTGTTTTCGTTGATGTTCATCATCATACATGACAAGCATCTTATAACAACTTCCATTTTAGAAGACCATGATCCACTATGATCTGTTGATTATTGGACGTTGTTTTAAGCAAAATAATGATATTGCGGAAACAGCTGCTTTAAAAATAGTTTCTTTATGGAGGTGCAACACAGAAAATCTCATTTTCATCCTGCGCAAAGAGCGGAGTTTTGCATTACGTCAACTTTGCCACGACCCCTCAACGGATCCATTAACCCTAGTAGAAGTGAACGCATTCGCGCAGAAATTGCGCTTTTAGTTTAATTGCGGTGAAAGTTCAGTTTAGCATCGTGGCTCCCGCTACAATTATTGCTTCTGTTGCCATTGCTCTGCTCGCCATACGTATTTTCCACATCGTACCCTGGGTAGAACGATCAATTTCTTACTTTATTGATTGATGACTCTTTATTTTTTCATATGGACTTCAATGTCCAGAAATAGAGCCAACTTCTAAACCATTCAAGTGGAATCTCTTTCGCGGAATCTCTTATATAATTCATATGTTTCAATCCTATAGAAGCATCCGCCGATTAGAATCAGCTAAAAAGTCTGAGAACAGTCTAGTATCAGGCGATTTTGTATAAGTATAGCAGCAGGAAGTAAGGTAAAGATAAAAGAATTATAAGATAAGCTTCGATGTCTCCGAGATAAATGGCTACGATATCCTCTTCGCTCTTAGAAAGCGAGGGTATCAAATCTTGATTTGACTCGACAAAATATTTCTCTCGGTGTGTCATCCTTGACATTTACGCACGGATGCACTCACAACCGTGAATATCGTGCACCGTGGCCAGCCATCATCATTACGCTGATCTACATCTACATTGTCATTAGAGGCAGCGGCCGCGGCACATCGTCGAACTTGCTGATACCGCCATGGTTCGTGCAAGCACCTGCACGAAGCGGATAAAATGAAGCAAAAAAAAAATGAAAAATAAGGCGAGGAAGAGGTTGTACCAAGTGAAGATTCCAGGGGGAAGGTCCAATATGGAGATCGACGAAGCCGCGAAGACGGAAGACGAATATGAAAGGTGGTACCCCCAAGGAAGAAATGGTCTCTACTTTTCTCCACGATCCAATCCAGATCACTGTCATTACGTCGTCAATGACCATCGGTCCACGCATCGCTTCCTCCTCTGGCATTTTTTGCCCTGCGTTCTCGATTTTACGCACTGTCGCATTCGTTCCTGCTGGTCATTTCATTATTCGACCACGAGGTCTCATTCCGCGATCTTCCCGTTGCGTGAGAGACGAACATCTCATGATAGTGATGAATTTCTTTCGTTTTGGTTCCTGGAAGTGTTTTCCGTAATTACGGGGTCGCGATATGTCAAGCTGGACTCTGCACGGGGAATGCGGAAAAACTGGGAAATGAAAGTGAATTTATTTTCTGACGGAAATTTTTTTCATTGTTAGTTTGAGTAGAAAAACCTATCCGATCACTTTATTGAACTCGTTTAGAAATTCTTCGAAGTGGCTACGATTTCAATGGGATAGACAGTTTTGAGCACTTCTATTTTAAATAGTTGAATTCCGAAGACTAATTTCAAAATTGTTTATTCATTTGACAACTCTAATTTTCAAGGCTTGAATGTGATAAATTTTTAATGTTTAATCTCGAACTTGATAATTGTTTACCAATTTTTAATTTAGATCTTCTAATTGAAAAATATATATTTTAAATAAAAAGCATTAGAAGCCGAATTTTCCATAATAAAAATCGTTTAAAATAAAATAGAAAATCGACAAATTGTAGGTTAAGGTTTTTAACATTGAACAATTTTAAATTAGAAGCGTTTGAGATTTAACGAAGGTGAATTTAAACGTTATTGTTCAATTTCCAATTAAAATGCTTCATGGTTAAATAATTATAAAATGACGATGCTATAAATTTGATCATTAAATAATATAGAAATGAATCCTTGAAAGTTGTAAAATTTCATTTCAAATTGGAAGGAACAATTTTAAAAAGAAAGGTTTCAAATTTGAACAATATTATTGCAATTCTTGCACGATTATAAATAGATTGAAATTGAAATTTTGAGCGACAGACTGTTTAAAATTAAAAGCGCTTCAATCAGTATATAATCCGCTTTTCAGACAGCCCTACAGTCTCATAAAATGCTGATTTTGAATGAAATATCGTACATCACTCGTAGGATTAGACAGGTCCTCATGCGCATCTTAATGTCCCGCAAACATTGATCTCCCCGCAAAGACCTCTCATAACCCTACTTGTGATGTAATACAATATAACATGATTAACATCTTCCAGAAATTATTTATATTAAACTCACGTTGATGAAAATGGGTACAATTTTCATAGTGGAGAAATACGATTAGTATTCCCCTGTAAAAGAAGTTCGAATGAAAAGGAATAAATCTGCTGAGGAACTGGTGGCGTAATTGTTTAACGCTCCACTCATGCATAGTGGCGTCCCCGATTCAAATCCGAACTGAGACAGATTTTTTTTTATTCTTCCAAACATTATTTGTCCGAAGTAATCGTTAATCCACGAATTGTAATTGCTTGAAATTTAATTTCTAGACATCTAGTACCAACTGTCAACTAATATACAGTCGAACACAGCAACATCCATCTGAGATGAAACTTTTCCCAAAGATAATCAGCCAAAAATCTCATCCTTCCGAATGAATCTCGTTCAGGCGTGGATCTATTGGGCAGGTAGCATCTACGGACAGCCGTCCAATCCGAATAGAGCAATTACACGGTGATAATTAGTGGCGACCTCTATAACTCTGTGAATTACGGCGCAGTGGCGGCAACGTGCCTGCACGATGGGGCCTGAAAGACAATGGGCCTCCGAGAAACAATGGCGGTCTGGCTCGGTGCTGCGGTTCAACGCTATAAACAATACCTGTGAGGGGCCTGGCTGATAGGGTCGAGGGGTCAGCCCCTGTGGGAGCTCATGACTCTCTTTGCCTCTCTTCATTCGCGACCTCTCCTCGGTTTCTCATCGTCCGAGGCCACGAAATCAATTCTTCTCCACGAGATCACGCGGTAACAACTCATCTTTCTTCGAATCCCTCCGATGAACATTGCACACTCACGTTGACTTCTCGTATAAACTTTTCGCTGAAGCCATCCTTTATGCTGATTGATTTTCAGCGAATTATTACCCATCAATACAAACTCGCTCTTTGTAGGTATTATTACTGCTCATGAACAATTGGCGCTGAATTTTATTATTGGGAATGGGACTTTCACTTGTTATATCAAAGTGTCTGCAGAATGACGGAAATGGATTGAAATTGGTATTCGTATTCGTATTTTATAAATAACCCTTTGTCAAGCCGCAGTTTTAGTTGGGCAGATTCTGCGTATGGTGGCGGACCCTTTTCATTTATTGTAATTCCGCGGAGCAGCGCGTAAGGCTGAATCGCGCATAATGTGCGAAAGACTGTGAAAAGCCGGCGAGATCCCTTCGCGAGATAGGATATCCGTAACGGGTATGGCCGGCTTGCTTTTAAGGTCGAAAGGCAGGAAAAACGAAAAGTCTTGGTAAATGCAGCAGCGCATGCTTGGAACCAATATTCTAGATAGGCCGAGTCGACACCTATTTCAATAATAAATTCCAGGTTCGTTAATACTAATACAAGACCATGCCGATCTGGAACGCACTTTCCGGTATCAATACGTTTTCACGTACTGTACGTATATGTACTGTACATATACTGTACATACACTGTAGTTACACAGGTATAGGTATATGTACAGCTTACTTCACTTACATGGGCGGATACGCTGTGCAGGTTCGTGCCGACCTGGAGGCCTCCCGAAAGGTTACGCCGAGGTCGCGTAATGACGGACTGAACTCTGCAATCACAGGAGCGCACACGCCACGTGGCTTGATACGCCTTAACCGACCTTAGTTCGTGCCTAGGTCGGCAAACGTAATTTTCTCGCATCTTCGTTCTTCTAGTACCTATACCCATCAAACTTGCACATTCTGAGCTTCCTAAGATTAATTTTCAAAATAGTAAAGTCTCGACTAGGATTTATCCAAAGTGATTCAACGGGGTTTCACGATATGGTCCTTCGAACCGGAACCATATGTATTAATCAGTCACCAACATTGAATCAGAAGCTCACTTTAGTCAGATACACTGTTGACAATCACTTACTTTAAGAGCAAAACGGAAGTAAAGTTCGACGTCTCATAAAGAAATCAGTTTATACTTAGGAATCACAGTCCGTCCCTTATTTTATCTAATCTCCCTATTCCCCTTTTCCCCGAATTTAAAGCTATCTAGGAAATTAGGTTAAGCGCAAAAATGACTAGAAAACTTGATGAAGAAAAGGTGCTCCTGCTAGACGGTACTTCCGTTCGATATTCAAGAGATACCCATATAACATAAACAGTTTTTAATAATAATTAAAATCCCCTCTCAATCTTCTTTTTTACCTAAAATTGAACTACTGAACCGCTGTGATCCCTGTGTAATTTATAGCTTTGAGCAGTCACGCTGACTCGACAAAATCTTAATTATAAAATTATATTCTATCTGTATGATGATTGCATTTTGATACCGCAAGCTTAAATTTTTATTATCGCTGAACAATCAAAACAAAATCATAAACTCTCAATTGCGAAATATTCTCATATCTTGAAGATCAGAAAGATAGGGAAGAAGTGATTTTATGAAAGAACAAATCATTCTAGAAAAAATGCTTCCTAATCAAGACCAGATATTTTTCCTTCCGGACAATGTCTTGATGATGAAAAAAGTAATAATGAGAAGAGCGTGGTTATCCGAACGAATCGAATGATTGGTGAACGGTCAGCCAAAATGCCCTAATTGTCGGTACGGGGACCCCCTATTGGCTCGCGGTACCTATAATTACAAGGGAGTGACTCGGCGTGACTGCCGAAGAACTACTTCAATTCTTATCATCTCTTCTTCGCTGACTTGTTCGACCCCGGATCATTTAATCCCATGACACCGCCATCGCCAGCTCTCTAGGCTCTCCTTTTTTGCGGCGTAGCGTGGCGTCTCCACCTCATGGCTTCTCGAAAAATATTGCTGAGACAAAAAAGACGAGGCAGCAGAAACGATTATCAAGCCGTACCCGTCAAGAATTTCAATAGGAAGATAAGAACTACCAATGCCAATTTCGACAGTTATCTTTATAATGGAATTGACGGAGGTTTAGGTTTTAAAAATGGTAATTTAGGCGTAAAAATGATTTTGCAATAGTGTATGAAGATTTGCAATTAAATTCGAGTGTCTTACACTAAAGGACTGTGAATTTGAATGAATCAAGGTCAATTCTTGGTCAGGTTTTTTTACATTCTCATCTCAATGAGAAGGTATTGGTTTTATGTAAAAATGGACTTTCGCGCATTTCATCTAATATCGACGTTTTCTAACTCATTGATTGAGAGCAAATGGATTCTACTTCGGTGAATTTAACAGATTCTAGGTTATTTCCCGCTAAAAAGTCATCATGATTTGTTAAATTTGAATTTATAAGGTTTTCCTGAAGAATTCCATTTGTTAACACACACACAATTTGATTTATAATGTACTGAAACAAGCCAACATTTCTATACATCAGCACTTGTTGATTGTGCAGAGGTAACAATTAAAGCAACCTATCAAGTGGAATAAAATTGCAGAGTTTGGCTCGAGACTTTCGTTATAGCCGCTTCCTTCGCAATTATCACAGTAGCGCCGATGATAATTACACGAGTCCCTTATCACTGCTACCGATCTAGAATGCATTATTCATAAAAATAAATAGCATTTGTAGAGTTGTTAGATTGTACTCCACCTCAATCCTTAAAGTACACAAACGCTTTTTTTGAACCGTGGACAATTAATTGGGCTTACGCTTATAAAGCCTCGCTCTTTATTTACGAGGCATGTTGCACTATACTTTATCATTACTGTGTCACGGGACTCGAAAGATAGTTTTTGTGTCTGAGCACGTGACAATTAAATGAATTCACAGAGTGGTTCTGTATTTATTTTTAGTTTAATGACTCGTGTTTACAACTGTAATTCAACAATGTATAAATATTAAGACAGAAAGCAAATTCGAAAAGTTATGTTATGATCTTTGAGGCATGTATCATAACACTATAATTAAATTCCTCATCCTCGTTAGTATCTGATCCGGTTTTGATGGTCGATTTCGTCACTGGATTTTGTCCCCTTTGGTCATTGTTTTTTTTATTCTTCTGTCATCCTGTCAGTATCACATAGATGGTGATTATATGGTGAGTTGGGGTTCTCTTCTGTTGCCACCGCCTTCTAACGATGCATTTTTTTATCCACTCGGGATTTCTCGGATCTTCAGACCCATATCGTTCCATGCCAATACGACCACATGAGATGTGAAGAAACTTGTGTTTAAAAAAAAGATTCTAAAATAATTTGTCAGCTATCTTGTCAAGGTTTCTGATCAGAAAATGTTTAATAATACGAGTCCAACTTTCAATTTATCAATCAGTGATGCAAACTATTATATCGCGAAACAAACCAAATTATTTGGTTTATGCGAGAAGGAAACTGGTCATTTATCTACTTCTCCCAGGACCAGTTTTTGTTGGGATGAAAAAAGAATAGAGCCAAACGAAAGATCAAAAGGAGAAAGATCAATTATTGACGATCTATCGACAGAACGTGATCATTTCATGCGATCGACCGATTAGGTTTTGTTTTTGCTTAGTGCTATTCAACGACAATGGAAACGAATATCCTTCCGAGAAACTTATCCCTGAAAAATTCTCGCAGCGATTCCAGTCTCGTCGTTCTTTCGCCACGCTCATTTCATAAAGAGAAAATTGATACTTCTTCTGTGGACCCACCAATTCGATTCCCTTTAGTTCCAAATCACTTTTTCTGAATTGTGATTCTAAGTACGCATTCATCGAATTTTCTATATTCAAGACTTTTTATGTTTCCTTTTATAGCTATGTCATTCTTCAGGCTCAAAAAGTTGATTTAAGTTATTAGCACACAATCCGAACCTTTTGTTGTATAAATAGGGCTGACACACAATCACTTAAGTTACTTTTAGTCACTTTTTGAAGAAAAAGTCACTATAGTCACATATTTGAAGGAAAAGGCAACTTTAGACACTCTTTCCCTATCCTTCTCTTTTCCCCTCGTTGAAGAATTCTTCATTTTCCCAATATTTTCAAGAAATTTCATTTTATTCCATTTTTCAATTTCATTTAGTCAAATGGGGACTGAAATACTAGTATCTACCTCAAATTATTGAGGTGGATACAAAAGCATGAATTATGAAATCATTCTGTTTCAAGATGTTTAGTTCGATCTGAAGAAAATTGAATAGAAGAAGTAGGTTTGCCTGATGTGCGAGGACGCGGAACGACTTACAGGTTTATCAATTTTGCCCCCTCCCCTTTTTCACATGCATAGGCTATTTTATATCTTCTACCTACCATGATAAGATCTGATACGTAAATCTTAGTGGAAAGATCTGTAACAACGATTCTTCTTGATCAAAAAAATCTTGGCGTTCTTTGATATATGCTTTTGCACTCAAAACAAATGTTCATGAACAAAAAAAAACTGTTTTTTGGATATACATAAAAATTTGGTTGAATAAAACCAATTGTTTTATGAGTGTTGAAGAATTTTAGTAAGAGAGGGAATGAATTTGAAAACATCAGATGATCGTGATAAATGTGTAATTATTAAGAGAAATATTTTCTTTTTTGTTTCAGGTGAGTTTCAACTGCTAACAAGTTTCCTTATTGTGGTCGTAAGTAAAAAAACATAATTATTATTCCTAATATTTCGGAATAACCTACTTGTAAGCCAGACTTATTATCCAAAGTCATCCACTTTTAAACTGGCGTATTTGGATTATTTGGTTGATCACTTATCTTTTTTAGTTGATGATTCAACTACTTCGTTAAAAATTCTTATAGTTTGGTTACTCCAGGGTAATCTTATGTTATCCTGAGTAATTGTAAATAATCCAGAGTAATTCTGTATTTGAACACTTTATTTACTTTCATTAGTTCAATAATATTCTAATAAAAACGTGACAATTACATAGCTAAAATAACGTTCATTGCCGTCTCGTTTGTCTCTCGTGACTTTATGTACGTCTTGTGGTAGTGTTAGTAATATATATAGTGTTTCTCGCCCGTAAGAACCTCTAGACCTTAAACCGCGGAATGCGAGAAGTTTGTGGTTTTCCTACAGCTGCCCGGGAAGAACGTTGTTTGCTTTTTCTCTTCAATATTATACGAAGTAGTCTGAGAAGTTATTCGTCAAATAAAAGAGTGTTCACTCACGGTCGTCATGGTAAAAAAACGTGTTAAATTAATTTTTTTCGCCAATAACCTTTTACAGCTCTTAAAATAAATGAAACTTTTATCTTGAAACGAATAGAACTAACCACAAGTTATCTGTACAGGGTAACCACTACAAAAAAAATTCCTTTGTTTCCTGGGTTTTCCTGTCTTTTTTTTTAAATTCAATTTTGAAGGTCATTCAGAGTGATCGGTTGTGTTTGCTCGGCGTTCGGTAGAAGTCGTGACGCAGCCACTTCTGATTGATAATCCTAGATTGTTGATTTGACTATCTTGACAGTGAGCCTAAAACACCTGCGGATATTTAAACAGACTATAAAATTATGGTTCACCTGATTATGAACAAAAAATTATGGATGATACTTGGTACTATCTAGGAAATCAAAGTGACCATCTAAATTTTGACTCTCAGAGTTTGACTATGCGTTTTGCTTCGTGTGTACAAGCAGTTTGTATTAGAACTCATACCTTAGGTTCCTTTTGAACAATCCCAGTTTTTTCTGTATGGCCCACCCTGCTCTACATATTGCCTCAATAAATTTGAGCAGATAAATTTTTCTCGTCAACAATTAAAATGTTGAATCAGAATTTTGATCTGATGTTTAATATTTCTAAGCAAGAGGTGGATTTCCTCAAGTCTTTGAATCAGTGAATGGAAGGTTGCACCAGGCCAAAGAGGTCAGAGGTCCACGTATCGCTCGTGTTACGATAGGGCAAAAAGCAAGAGAGCAAACTGCAAGAACGAAAGTTAATCGGGCCCCCATTACCATACGTTATTGGTCGGCGTCGACTCGTTCGGTGTTTTGCCATAACTCCAGATAAATAAAGCTTGGGCCCGGATAAATCTGCAGTAAGCACCGGACCGCCGGCGTGTATAATGCAAATGCAATCATGTCAGCGGTAATGTTTGAGAGCTTGAGCCTCGCGGATGCGGGCTCGAGCGAAAATTGGCACAACGCTGATGCAAATCACCAAATAAATTCACTTTTATGACAAATTATTGGAAGCTTATTACCAAACACAATGCAAGCCTCAATTTCATCACAAGGAACCACCAAACCTTCCGGTATTCTTTTCGAGATTCCAGCACAGAAATAAATTACACTTCTTTTCAATTTATGAAGCTCAATTTCAGTTAAGATGCACTACCATTCAAAATTATGAAAAAACAGGAAATATTGCATTAAATCTGATACAAGTTTAATTCAACCTGGAAGTAATCGATTGGATCGATTTATGGCCAATTTTTCCTGCAGACACTGCAGCTGTGCGCAAACTAAACGCAGGTCTCTTCGCTCGAGATTTACTTAGCGTCTTGCACAATTGCGCGAAGCTTTGCGGAACGCGAGACTCGAAGAACGATTTTCTTGTTTCGTTGTAATTATGCAAATCGGGCTTAGAAACTAGGAGCGATACCTTATTTTGTTATTCAAAAGAAACCGATTTGCGTTTCTGTAGTTCCAATTGAATTTCACCAGATTGTAAACTAATTCTTCAAATTTTTTGGTGACTTGATCGTAAATGAAATAAACAGCGAACAAATTTATAAACATTTATGAAAATTAGCTTCAGTTACGAACAGAGTTTCTCTGATTTTTTTCAAAATCCCTGAGTTTTTCATAACTTTCCCTAACCAATAAAATTCCCTGACCTTTCCTTGATTTCCAGATTCTCCCTGACCTACGGCCAGCCTGAGATAGGACGATAATTACAATATCGATAGTGATCGAGCACTGAAGCGTGTCCTCGAGATCTTCAATTCGCGAAAGAATAAGATCTATGATTTGTTGACAACGACCGTTACGAGACGAGATCTGATCTTTCGGATCGGACTCGGGTAAGAGAGAACCCGCTGCCAGCTTGTAATAGTCGAATATACCCCGTGGGATGAAATTTATGTGCCTCGTCGCGGCCTGATAATCCCGAGTATCTGTTTACACGCGCAATATTGTAGCGGGATTGTAAATTCGATTTGAAATATCCGCTGGACACACTTTGCTTCAAAATATATCTCTGCATCCAGGGATTTGTCTGATAATAAAAAAAGATCTTTAGGAACAAGAACCCCCAAGTTCCGACTCTTGTATTGTACTTCCATGAGACTCGAATTTTAATTGTCCATTTTTGTGTCTACGGTAGACTCTCAAAAGGCGCTTGGTGCGCGGGATCGAGGTCCTCACTAGGCGCCCGCATGGTTAAGTCATGTCCCTAGGGCGGGAAATATCTCTAGAACGCATTGTCGGATTATTTGAATATCGTCTCGCGTATGCTCATCTAATTCCAGGGTTAAGACGCTTACCGAATTTGGAAGTAATGGAAGAGAGGCACTTGGCGAAAATAACGCTTAGCGGAGAAGGCGCTTGGTGAGAGTCTCACAAAGCGCCTAAAAGCTTTTTTACCATGAGGAACCTCAGGTGTACCAACATTACCCCAGTTCACGGAATATCTTGAGATTGAGCAGTCTTTTCTGAATTTGATAAAGTCTAATCGAGGGGTGGAGGTTCTAGATGAGAACCACTGGTGTGAATCGATGCGGATGCTGCGATCGCTAATTGAAGCGAAGCTTCGAGCTATATTCACTCATTATCGACGTTCTGGGAAATGTCTTTCAGAGATCGGTCGTCTCGTTGATGAGAGAAACGACTCGGTGGCAAGAAGAGGTCACGCCTTGGTCCCTCTTTCCCTTCGAAGAAAGACTGACGTTCTCTCGGCTCCTTTCCAAGTACCATACGATCAGGCATGTATGTTTCTTCGCTCAGATTTCAAACGATATACTACTCTTTGACCCAAAAAGCCCCAAAAGGATGAAATACTATTTTGCAATTTGGGGATGACGAGAAGTTTCTGGAAAATGAGTATCCAAACTGCTGGAGCTGAAATTTCCGTTTTTTCATTTCATTTTGATTAAGGCTCCTGGAAATCGTCGGTAAATTCCTTGGCTATCGCAGTACTTAACTTAGCATGCGTTTGAAACGCATGATAAGTTTTAAGATACGTTTTATAAACGTAATTTCCCGAAGACTTCCAAGGGTCTTAAGACACTGAAAAAATCCCAACTCTGGACTATACTTCAAAAACATTGAAGAATCTGAAACCCAATACCCTCTAAAATGCAATATCTCTTTAAAATTCAGAACCAGTCCTATTCAAGATATATTCTTTGAATAATTCATTAAAAGTATTCACCATATTGATACATGCACTCTAGATTTGAGATAAAATTGGAGAGAAATTCTTTTGAGATTAGGGGATAATAATGATGCTAAATTAGGGTTGGTTGAATCATAGGAGAGGGTTAGCAGTGCACGTGTGCACGCCATTTTGCATGAAGATCCGTGAATCGTCTGATAGGTGCAGAGCAGAGCTCTTTGGACTGCCGTAAAAGAGAACGGCGAGGGTATCGAGATCACGACGTGTGTGGTCGACTTAAGGAGGTTAACTTCGGCTTGACCTATGAACAAAAATCAAGCGTCAGATCCTCAATGTAGAAAAAAAGACCGAATATAAAGAATCAGTTCAGCTCAATTCTTTTCAAACCTTTAACACGGAGATATATAAACTAAAGCGTAAAACAGCTTTCCTGTATAGAACAATCAAACATCTCATTAATTACTGAATAAATACACAAAATTTTATCAAATTTGCGTAAAATATTAGATTATACGAATATATAAATATATGGCCAAAAATATAAGGCCTAAATGCAACAGATTGACGGAAAAACACTTTCCCTTTGGGGCGGTCGATAAACTACGTCGTCAATTTTGGGAAATTTTTACCCCTACCCCACCCTGTCAAAAGTAACTTAGCCGCTGGCTGAACACTCAAACCCCGGAAATAGGGTGAATTTTTAATGAAAAAATATTTTCTACCAAAAGAGATGAATTTTCAACCCAATAAGACAAATTTTCAGCAAACAAAAATTAATTTTTAACCACACAATTGCATACACAACAAAATAGTTGAATTTTCAAGCAAAAGGTACGAATTTTTAACAAAATAATTAAATTTTCAATCTAAGAAGACGAAATTTTTAGAAGGCAGTTGAATTTTCAATACGAAAGTTAATTTTCAATCAAGAAAGATGAATTTTCAGCCAAAAAGATGACTTTTCTACCATAAAAAGTGAATTTTCAATCCAAAAGGATGAAATTTTAACAAAAATGTTTAATTTTCAACCAAAAAAATAATTTAAGAAAATATTTGAATTTTCAACAAAAAAGTTAAATTTGTAACAAAATGTTTGATTACTCAACCAAATACTCGAATTTTCAACCTACAAAGATGGATTTTCAGCGAAATGGTCGAAAAAAAATCAAATTCAACCAAAGCCGTTGCATTTTCAACAAAATAGTTGGATTTTTAACTAAAAAAGATACTACAAATGGAATCGTTAAATTTTCAGTTTCAAAAATCAATTTGCAAAAGGAAAAATATGAATTTTCAACCAAAGAGTCAAATTAAAAAAAAAGTTGAATCAGCAACCAAAAAGTTGAATCATCAACCGAAAAGTTGAATTTTCAACAAACAAGATTAACTCTTCACCCAAAAAGACGAATTTTCAACAAAATACATGAATTATCAACTTCTGGAGGACACATTGTCAACCAAACATAGAATAGTTCAATTTTCAGATAAAAAATTAATTTTAAACCAAAAAAGAAGATTTTTCAACAAAATATATCATGTTTTAACCAAATAATTGAATGTGGAAGCCAAGAAGACAAATCATCTACAAAATAATTGAATTTTCAACCCAAAATATTTTTTCTCAACAAAAAAGGTAGTTTCTTACAAAATGCTTAAATTAAAAAAAATAGTTTAGTTTTTAGCCAAACAGTACAATTTTCTACTCAAATATAATAGTTAAATTTTCAAATAAAAATACTAATTTTCAACAAAGAAGTTAACTTTGAACAAAATACATGAAATTTCAGCCAAATTATTGAATTTTGAAGCCAAAAAGAGAAATTTTCTGAAAAAACTGGTAATTTTTTAACAAAAAAAGATGAATTCTCAAAAAAACAGGTATTAGATTTTTGAGGAAAAAAATATTTCAATTTTAAATATAAAACAGTTTATTTCAACGAAAAAAGACAAATTTTCAACAAAAGGGTTGAATTCTCAACCAATGGGGATGCATTTTTACCCAAGAAGATTAATTGGCTCTCAAAATAGACGAAGCTTCAACAGAATAAATAAATTTTCAACTAGAAAAGATTAATTTTTGATTTTAAATATCAATTTTCAACAAAAAATGAGATATTTGCATTTTCAATTTAAAAAATTCATTTTGAGCAAAAAAAAAAGAGTTTTCAACGTAATAGTTCGATTTTTGACCAAAGAGATGAATTTTCAACAGAAGAGTTTGATGTTAAACTGCATAGTTCAATTTTCCACCAAAAGGATGATTTTTTAATCCACAAGAAAAATTTTCTGTCGAAAAGGACGAATTTCCAACAAAACATATAATTTTTCCACCAATTAGTTGAATTTTTATCTGAAAAGATAAGCTTTTAACCAAAAAGTTGAATTTTTAACTAAAAAAGATAAATTTTCATCGTAGTAGTTAAATTGACCAAAAAGATGAGTTTTTAATCAAATAGTTACATTTTCAAGAAAATAATTAAATTTTCAACACAATAATAGAATAATAATTGTGATGTTAATTTTTGTTGTCTACTGGTCTAAAATCAATATTTTTTGAACATTGATTTTTTTGAATTGTGAAAAAAATGCTCTCTTGCTCCGCTGGGATTCGAACACCAGGTCTTTCAGATTGCCGGTCTGTTGCCCTGAAAAATTAAAAAAAAAATATCTGAAAGACCTCGTGTTCGAATCCCAGCGGAGCAAGACAGCATTTTTTCACAATTAAAAAAATTAAATGTTTAAAAAATATTGATTTTAGACCAGTAGACAAAAAATTAACATCACAATTATTAACGTAATCACCTGGTCAAGAACCTTAACATCAAAAATGAAAACCAATAGTAGAATGTTTAACCAAACGAGATGAATTCCGAACCAAAAATGTAATACTAGAACTTTATTTTAAAAAACATGAACTTTTAAGCAAAAAAAAAAATTGGACCTTCGTATTATTTTTTTTTTTCAAACTTTTTCTCGGGTGAACCCGGTTTTTCATCATAGCCACGGACTAAGTCAAGTGACAAAATTAATGTCTCAGGCTTAAGATGGTAGCAGCCCAATATGTCGAAGGAATTTTTGGTTAGAGTTGGATTTTTTTATTCTTTTTGAATAGTATGCACGGAGCTCTCCCGGTATATATTATCAGTCACGGATGCATTAATATAATACAGTCAAGTGATCTGATAAGAGCGTGTGCCTAATTTGACATATGGGGCAAAGCCTGGTTCTTACCCCATCATTCACGGACTGGGTTGCAGTCGAGTGCATGATGGGGGGACCTACAGCTTAAGGTGGGATCCGAACCACCAGAACCTCGGTAAAGGTACATAGAAAAATTTCAAGAGGTATCGGCTCAGGGATCGAACCCCGGACCTCTAAGGTGAAGTCCGAGCTTCTAACCAACTGAGCCACCGAGAGTCTTATTATTTATTACTTATACTTATACTTATTATTATTATTATTATTATACCATTAAGCCATTTCCCTTTCAGGGTAGGCGTGGTTAAATTCTATTAATTCTGTTTGCATTTAAGCGAAAAAAAAAACAGAAAAAGGGTAACTTTTTTAAAAACAGGGGAAAAAAGGGGTATTCTTTAAAAAGGGGAATGGGGAAAAGAGTCTAAAGTCTGAAATATGAAAATGATTCTGATACGTATTAGGTAATTGTTGAACTGTACCTTTGTAGCGCCACCTTTCGCAAAATTCACAAAATTTGTTAAAATTGATCATCAGGAAACGTGCTAAACGTGATCTAACATCGTATAATTACCACATAATCGTGTGTCTGACTATGCATCACCTTTTCTACTTAAACCAACCTTTATTCCTAATTCCTCTCTCTTCTTTGTATTACCATCAATAATCCTAGCTTCTAATTGAAAACTATTTTCAGCAGTTATCCCTATCAACTATTCGTATAAATTATTCTTAAAAATATGAGTTTTATTATCTGACTACAAGAGAATGAACTTTGTTCCTTTGCATTCGTTGGAACAATGAAGGGCGGGGTGTAGAAAGGAAGAAGGTGGACAATCACGTTTTTAGTCTCAGATTATCGGACAATGCGGAGATATGTAATTAAAGCAATTACAGGATCTTTTAGGGGGGGGGGGGAATTAAATGGAGCGCCGTGGCACGAGTAAATCGAATATCGTTTGCCGGAGGTTCGAGACGATCGAGATACTATCGTCGCATTATTTAACATTCTGAAACGTTAATTCGATTGTTCCGAATTATCGTCTCTCTTACTCCTCCTACAAATCCGTTTCTTCCTTCGTTTCTTCCTCTCTATATGGCGTAAGCTACATGAAATTAAACTATGGCGATCCCTTTCTCACAATGCTTTATAATCGCATTAATTAACAATCGACAATTGCCTTTAATTCATTCCGTATTTTCTCATTCTGAGGCAATAGCTTTTAAGATTCTGATCTCATCTTCCAACTTATCAGAATGAAATCTGTCAGTTTTATTATGGTTTTTTATGTTTTCGATTAGGGGACGTCCAAAAATCACATCACACAGCCGGTAGAGGGGGGGGGGTGATAGGTCTTTTGACGATTTGTGACGTGGTTCAATGCAGAATGTGACATCATACAGGAAAATATAAATGTGGATAACAATTTTTTGAAATATTTCAAAAATTGAAAATTGGTGATTTTATTTTACAAGTGAAGCATCTAAATACAGACTTGACACTCTTTCCCCTATTCCCCTATTCCCCTCTTAAAACTTTTTTTTTAAGAATTCCTCTTTTTTCCCCTGTTTTCAAGAAACTTCTCCTTTTTCTTGATTTTTTTTGCTTAAATTCGAACTGCATGAATACAGTACATTGAAAAAAGCCAACTATTTTTTTTAAAAAGTTAATTCTTTTTGAGTAAAAAGTCTCCTTTTATATTTTTGGTTCGAACTTCATCTCTTTTGGTTCAAAATTTCACTATTTGCTTGAAAATTTATCTATTTTGTTGAAAATTCGTTTTTTGTTATTTAAAAATAATTTCTTAATGAAAATTTAACTGTTTCATTTTTGGTTTAAAATTAATAGCTTTCAGTTTAAAATTGAACTGTTTAGTTAAAAATGGACTTTTTTGTTGACAATTCAACTTTTTTCTAGAAAAATTGTCTTTTTGGTTTCAAAATTTAACTTTTTTGTTAAAAATTTAACTTTTTTGTTAAAATTTTAACTTTTTTGTTAAAAATTCTTCTTTTTGGGTTAAAAATTCTATTATTTTTGTAGACAATTGAACTATTTGGTGGAAATATCACCAACTGTATTTTTAGTTAACAATTTTTATTATTTGTTTGAGGGTTTAACGATCTTGTTCAAAGTTTTCGTTAAAAGGTTCTCTATTTAGCTTGAAAATTCATTTGTTTTGTTGAT
>CAKNYM010048540.1:111571-136258 GCA_932195095.1 Andricus curvator
AATTGAACTATTTGGTAGAAATGTCATGAACTATATTTTTAGTTAACAATTTTTATTATTTGTTTGAAGGTTTAATGATATTGTTCAAATTTTTTGTTAAAAGGTTCTCTATTTTGGTTAAAAATTCATTTGTTTTGTTGAAATTTTATATTTTTGGTCTGAAAATTTAACTATTTTGGTAGAAAATACAACTTTTTGGTTGAAAATTAACTTTTTAATTGAAAAATAATATTTCCTGGTTGAAAGTTCAATTATTTTAAATCAAATTAGTTTTTTTCGGAGTGAGGGGGTTACACGTTTAACTTTTTTTGGTTGAAAATTCAACTATTTTGTTGAAAATTAACTTTTTCGTTAAAAATCCATCTTTTTGTTAGAAAATTCAACCACTTTGTAGAGAATTCACCTTTTTGGTTTGAAAATTTGATAATAGAAATTTTATCTTTCACGGTTTAAAGTGCAACTGTTTGTTTAAAATATAATCTGTTTTGTCTCAGGTTGAAAATTCGTTTCTTTTTTTGCAGAAAATTAATCTTCTGGATAGAAAATTCATCGTGTTTGAATGAATTAAATTATTTTTCATTTAAAATAAAAATAATTTTAATTGAAATATTAATCATTACATTTTTTGTCGAGAATTGATATATATATATATATATTTTTTTTTTTTAATTCAACTGTTTGCTTAACAGTTGAACTGCATACTGTGTTAAAAATTGGTTTTTCAGTATAAGGAACCATAATTTTAGGTAAAAATCTTATTTGTTGTTAAAAAATTAATCTTGGCCATAGAATATTTTTTGTAGAAAGTTCGTCTCCTTTGATAAAACTGTCAGCTTTTTTTGTTGAAAATGCAACTGGTTGAAAATTCGTCTTATAGGATGATTCAACTGTTTTTGATTGAAAATAAACTTTTTTGTTAAGATTTTGATTTAATGTATCTGAAATCCTCAAATTTTTTTTGAATTTTCTTAAGAATTTTAGGAAAATTATGTTTATATTACCTCAAAAAATTAATATTCATTCTAAAATTTTATTTTTCAATGAAAATGAATTTGATGACGCTAGTTGTACTAAATTAAGATCAAATCACCACAAAGTAAAAAAATTTTTTTCATTGTATCATTCAACTTGTTTATTATCCCTTATGAAAAAAGTATTGGTAAGTTCCTTCAATCCTGAACCAGCACGCGAAGGAATTCTCGTTAATTCAGATATGTATTTAATGACCAGACGCAGTAAATAAATCATCTTCGATTTCGATATATTTATATGACTACCGGTTGTGCAGGCTATAATAATGATCTATCGAGATCTTGCGAGTCTGAGTGGTCAGGTGGTTTTCTCTTGCAGTCAGTAACCGTCGCAAAAGGATTCCTGCTGAGCAGCGAGAAAAATCGACTGCGCAGGAGGGCAATTGGACATAAGGGGAAAATTGCAGAATGAAGTGTAAACGTGAAGAGAATTAGAAAATAAAGAAATACAAAACAAATAGTAGAAAATTAATGACATGAAGGGAAGAGCAATTTATTATTGAAAATATAACATTTACTAAAATAGTACAGAGCTCTTTTAAACTGAACCAGTGAAATTCTCACTGATTGAATTATTATTTTGATTTAACACTCTTGAACCAGTAGTTTTCCGATTTTTACTGGGTGAACCAGTAAGTGACCCAGCTAAAACAGCGTTGCTGATAATACCAGTGACACCAAATGATAGATTTAACCATTGATGTAGCGCTCTACTTGGGTTTAAATTTGAGCGTCGCCACACGTTGACGTAATGACGGGCCATCCCACAGTCAGGGACAATATATTATATCCTATTATATTCCAGGCCGGCCCTCATTTATTGTTGTAGAGAGTAACGTGCGGATTAAAAAAAAAAATTTTAAAGGTTAGCACAACACTGATGAAAGTTAGGTGTCATACCTAACCAGCTGATGGACGACAACGCGCACTGCTAGATGACCACTGGTGCTGAGTAACCAGTGAACCTCACTGATTAAACCAGTGACGGAATTCCACTCGGTGAACTGAAATAAATTTCGAGTGGGCTATTTCATGTGATAATGAGGACAAGTAGTATCTAAAGATGGAAAAAGACAATCTATGGGGTCACTTGACTTGACAACACTTTCCGCTCCACTTTGTCGACTACATCGTATTATTCGTGCACCTGCCCTGTCCGTCCTGTGTCAGCGCTTACAACTCGAACCGGTCATTAATTAGCACAGTAAGCGAATGGGTGCTCGGCTTTCAAGTTGCGTAATTAAGTATTTTACTCATGAAGGCAGTTTTACCACGAAATCAAAAAATAACATTTTATTCTAGAGCATTCGAATTGAAACACCGAACACTCAATTATTTTAGTTATTTTCTCTAGAACCCTCTAATTAAAGTATAACTAAACCAATTACTTATATATACAATGTATAGCTCAATACCTAAGAATTTATTCAAGAACTCTGAGTGTTGATAACAATTTTCAACAGTTGAGAATGTAAAAAATAAATTGGTAGAAAAGCGGTTTGCTATCAAAGTGAGGAAATCGCATTTTTCACGAATTTCTAAGCAAACAGATACTTCTTGAAAAATATAAAATGGCTGATTCGCTTCATTGATCGGACAAGATGAACGATGTTCTCGATCGCGATTCAACCGTATCGCCTACTGATGCTGCCCATTTAGATCACCGGCCTACTGCTATCAGCAGGGTGCAAAAGATGCCACTTCCTTACATCGATTTAATGCCGATTTACGAGCAAAAGCCCGCGTCCTTCAATATTCCAATCAGTCTTTTGAAAATAATGACCTAGGATGGTGGAAATATTTATTACAAGGAAGGATAAAACAAGAATTTGTAAATGTCGGTAACAGGAATCTCGAATTTGAATAATGCCTATAATTATCTACTGGAAAAAATTAGAATGAAGAAATAAATGATACAAAATTGAAGCGGAAAAGGTAGTCGGTTCTAAGTTCAATCAACCACATTTTACAAGAGAAAAAAAACCTTTCTAGAGGATCAATTAACAAGTGAATGATCCAACGAAAATTTCTGTAACATTCGTACATACTATTTCACGCTTTCGTGAAACTTGACTTTAGTTGAGGATTCCGTTGGACTTTATAGAGAATTAAACGCCTCGCTTGCTTCGTCCAGTTCTCAAAAAGTGAATATTAGAAGTAATGGAAGATTGTTCGGAGAATATTTCGCCGATTTACCGGTACGTGAATCTCCTTTTAAAATCAAAGGGAGGGACGTTAAATTCTTTTTGAGAGCCTCAGAGCCGGAGATAACAGCGGGATGCTGAAGGGTCCTGGCGCGATTAATGCCGATTAAAAAGGCCAGTACGTAGGACGATCATTACCGACCGAGCACGGACTGTAGCAATGCGGGGCAATTCCGCGGCAAAGTAAGGTAGCCGACCAGGGGCTTTTTGATTTCTTTTTAATTCCCTCTCTGTCTACCCTTCTTCTCTCCTCCTACTACAATCGAGTAAGTAATTACTTCTAGTTCGTGGCGGCAGATGCGATCGTACCGGCTGCCGCTGTGACTACCGCTTCGCTGGCGGTTCGATAGCCAAACTTATAATTTAATGGTTAATTATATAAGGAGTCCTGTGCGATTCGGCGGAGCCACTGGGCGGACATGGTGACGTGCAGGAATGCTTCCCATCACCACGGTGCGTATACCGTATATCCAACCAAGGAAGGCAAGGAATTCAGGTTCATGCCAAACTCAGAAGGCTCCTATCCCTCAAGCTTCAGGAAATTACTCTTTTTATCTTCGACCATTGTTATGGATTGCCAAATAGAATTCGATTAGGTTTCAAAATTATCTAGTCATATTTCACCAACATGATGCTGCACAATGTTGAAAATGTTCACTAGATACACTAACGTCGGAAATTGACGGTACGGCTAGCGTGAGAACTATTAAAAATCACTGCTTCCTTTGAAACGCAATTAATCGTTCAAAAAAGAACGAAAACCCTTTTCAAAAATACGTTAGAAAGATTAGGAAATTTTTCCTTTAATTCAACTCGTGGCATGCCGTAGGAAAGTTACAGCAAAAATATCAAATTTATACCACGCAGTCCTTGAAGTCCTATCTTTAATTCAAGCTGATAAAACTTTAAAAATCTGCATTGGTTCCGAAGGTATGACTAAAAATGCCTAAGCGTATCTGCGTCAAGTTGTAGTCGGCCATGAGAGTGGTGATATGCTGATGTCAGCTTTTTTACAAATATTATTTTGAATTAAGATTGTTTGCTATTCATGGTTAGATTCCTATAGAAAAATGACAGTAGCGATAGTGACTTTCCTTGATTTGACTTTGGAATTCAGGATTACGAACACAGCTTCTTTATTTTGTTTTACAAAATAAAGCATTTGATTCAAGGAGAAGTCTCTCGGTTGATCACAATTTCATCTATAATCATGGATTATCCTCATAAAATGTAATTGTGATTAATTAAGCAAATCATTTGCAAATTGAACGCCTATTATTGAATCAATTCATTTTTATCACACTACCGTTTTCTCCCATAAATGAGATAATTATGGTTGTCCAAACCAAAAACGTTTGGTTGTCAGCTTTGATGATTATTTCCCATGCTAAAAAGGTCCATGTCCTTTCTACCTTTCAAACGCCTAGCATGGCATCGACGTATCGGTAAATAATGATAAATAATGTTGAGAATGTTGATTTTGAAGAGCAGAACCCTTAGGACGTACCTTGTAGCATGGGACAACCCTTAGCACAGATGTGAACTTTGTGACATGATACAGAACCATCCAAACTTCTAGATGTCGGTAAATGTCGGTAAGAGGAATTTATAATTTTAACCCTCCATCAACATCAAGCAAATGTCCTTGATCAAAGATCAAGATAGAAGTAGAAGGGCTACTCGCTTCGATACGGTCGATCATGCTTATCGTTGGGTTTCGTCTGAACAGTCGCTCTCTCGGATGCCGGTACTCACTCGTCCTCGTGACCAGTGACAGGTATTCGCGTACCCACGCAAAGCTACTATATAGACATAGGAACTTATAAGGATGCCGGTAAACGGGGAACGAGTCGCATCGATCACGTCCTTTTCAGAGGAGTGACATTTAGTACCGTGGGTGGTGGGCGCCACGCCAAGGAAAATGTCAGGGGCCAACCTGGCACACCGCTGCTTAGCTGCTGCAATAGGTACTTATATCGAATAGGTGAAAACTAACTGTCTAGCTCAAACTTGAAAATACGCCATGAAATCGGGTTAGATTGATTCCCGTCGATAGGAGAAAATTGGATAATCATAGGGAACAATATTTGAACATGGAATTTTATGGTTCAAGAAACATAAATCAGTGTTAAATTAAATTTTCTCCAATTTTAAAATACAATGGAATATTTGTATAAAATAATATAGTTGATCTCTATGTATTGATGTCATGGTTTTGGCCAGATGTAATGTAATTAAATAAATTTATCTTAATTATTTTGGTTCACTGGTCATAAAAATACTTTATTTAGATGTTACAAATCCATGTGTCCAAATGACAAGGTTCCATCTTGCAGATACTAAATGAAAAGGCGCTAACTCGCGTGTCAAACTCTCCAAGCTTCAAAACACCATATAAATTGTATTCTGGACATGAGCGCCCTCGACTCTATAGCACCTTTTCATTTGGTCTCCACGAGTTTGCACTTTTTCATTTTGTTTCTTCGAGAAAAAAACCTTATCATTTGGACACGTCGAAATATGCATTTCGACCCTCGATGCCGGAACTCAGTAGATCAAAGAATGATATCTGTTAAATACATACTTGACGCACAATAATAATAGTAAGCATACAGCGTATCTGAATTGCTCTATTTAAATTAAATCTTACCATCAGCTCTTAAGATTAATGCAAAGGTAAAATAGTGCTGACATGAAGCGAGCTCTTCATAATAGGGTTCAATGTATGATTAAAATTGTTTCAGTTAATCAAAAAACTGAGGTATTACGTTATGGCATAACTTAGAATCTTATAGATTGTTTTGAAATTTGAATGTAACATATGGTCCCGATTGCGTACTATGGAATACAAAATTTGTGGGCCAACATATTACACATGTCTCTGAGATCATGGGTACACTGAAGTATTAAATATCAAAATTTTAATATATCAATTAATTTAATAATTTAAATATTACCATTTGTGATTAGTAGATTCTATGAGGTAGTCGCATTTGTATCTAAGGAATTGTATATCTTTTCTCGTGTTTACTGAAAATCTACTCTAGTTGATATCATATTATAGTTGATCTCGTTTTGAAATCAAATTCCTGGAGTATATTTATTGTAGAGGAAACTAATAAACTTCTGGTTTCTAGTTGTCTTCATTAGAGTGAAGAGGTCAGAAAAAGACAATCTTGTTTTAAATTCCTAAAGATTATAACAAAGCGTGACTAAACGAAGTTGTTTAAGTGGTTATGGACTGATGAATTCAGCGTGGCGAAAATAACAGGTCGCAGAATCTTAAAAGACACAGTTATTCAGGAGGTACTGAAAGCCAAGTGGCATCTTCTCATGAAGCCACTTCTGCCTCGCTTGTTGTTTCATCGCTAATTGATTATCTATGTAATCCATGTCGAACTCGTCTCATCTCTTTTTAGTTTCATGGACGATACTGCGTTTCATCCTGAGACATTTTTAGTTCGTTGCTATCGGTTCGAACGAAAGGGTTTCGACAAGTTTTTCAGTTACTCATTAGTTTTATATTCCAATTGAAGTTCAAAATTAGGTTTATCTTAATAGATACTTCCTCACTAAGCTTAAGAATCGTTCCAATCTGTACGGTTGCCTATGAATACCATCAAGATTTCTTCCAATTGAGGCACAAATGTTTACGTAATATTACCTAAAGGATGATTATAAAGTTAGCAATTTTTAGAAATGTGGCATCGTTTGGGTTAATGCTTTTCCTGTTTGTAAAATGTAATAATCTGAATAGATTGGTTCAGAATCAAACGCAAATGCAAATTTGAACGTTCCTCCTAAAAACTGAGACCTCAACGCAAATATTTTTCATAGACTTTGTTGACTAGCATCCCTATGTTCAATATGTTTTTGGTAAACAATCTCACAATTTCTCTCAGTAGTCTAGTGTACGTAAATGCAGACAACAATGTCTTCAAAGATTAGTTTTTGCATCAATTGAATATTGTCATTAAAAGTCGTCGTCTCTCTTTTTATAAGATATTCACATTACGACTATTGGTTGTTGGCTCATGCATAATTATCCCTAAGACGATCGAATGGGAATCGATTCTTAAATCGATTTCTATGCGCCGTGCCTGTGCAGGCGCAGAGATCGGGTAGCACGTCACGTTTGCTCGTTGTAAACGCAGAAGTTCGATCTCATACCGCGATCTGCGATACCGATTGGACAGTTAATATCTCACTCGTTGCTGGAGTTTGCATGTCCTATATCGGGGATTGGAAAGGTTAGTTTATGTATTCATTTCTTGCAGGCGCCTCGCGAGATGCATGAAGAACGTATGTGGGAGCAGAATTACGTCACGTGGAGTTAAAGCAACCCAAGTTTGCTAAGCTGGAGCACATACCCCACTCAATACGATCTTGGTCGAAAAACAAGATCTCTCCTTACGTAAAAGTACAAATCGTGAACATCTAATGTACTTTTGCCATGCTAGAAAGGAAAGAGAAGAATCCAGATCTTTAGAAATCAATGAAAACATAGGAATTATAGGCTAAAAACATCAGTAGTGGGCCGCAAAATGATGACTATTTTACATGTCAAGAAGCTAATAATACTGAAGGGTTCCCCACTATTGGTGTCATGACCCTGTAACAACTTGTTTGGTAGATTGAACATCCTAGATTGTTGGTTCTCCAGTTTCCGCATTTTAAGTAAATTTCTTCTTTCTGGAAGCAAGGAGAGAATGGTGACTTGATTTTAGCCTTTGGCCGGTAAATCTAGAAGAATGGCGGCATACGTTTCTTCTGGTGGCGAACAGCGTGTAACACGTGGCAGTATCTTGTATCGGGTCTGCGCTCCCGCTGGTAACACATGGTGTTCTCTGTGCGCGTTGCCAGTGTGCCATGGTGTGCCATTCGCGACCCAGGCCGTAGGGGGATCCTAAGGCCCACGGCGGTTTCCTCCCATCCCGCTGGGCATACCTACAAGAGTAGATTTTCTCCCGATAAAACTCCAACGCTGTGGAGGTCTCCACCGCGATACCTTGGAGTGTACCACCACCATATCACCACACTGGTACCGTACTCCTCGCTATATGTATAGTACTCATAGAGATCTCTTGGTAGTAGTGCACGGTGGTGCACAGCCGTTCCCGGGTTCACATCAGGTCATTGCAAGGTTGCCTTTCCAAGAGAGGCCGCCGCCAGATTCCTTATCCACCACTTTCCCTAGTGCGCTACCATAATGTCCATCTCTTGTGACATCTTTTTAAAAAACTAATCAGACTCCATCTCGTATAGTTTACTCGAAACTATCTTGGTTGGATGTCAATCCATCCCTCTAAGTCTTTCAGAAAGGCATCTCAGTATCATTACACCCTTCATAACAGGCTTTACTCTTCATATCGCGATATAAGATGTTTACACATCAAAAATTCTCTTTTCTCACAGAACTTAAAGGAGCATTCACTAAGAAGCTATTGTACTCTTTTCGCAATATCTGGCATGTTTCTTAAGATATTGACTTATCACGATTTCATCTAGCAAGAGTTCACGCCTTTGCTTTGATACGAAGTTGAGTCTCCGGCTTAGGACGCGGGTCGCGAGGTGCTGTATGATTTGCGAGCGTGCCGAATCGGGTGAATTTATCGAGACTAGTTTATCGCGACTCGGTACGTTAATGGCGAATTATTGCAGGGGCTCTTGGACCCTGAACGAGCATTTATCAGGGGTTTATCCAATAATAGAAAGCAGCGGGTCGTGAGTTCCACGGAGGTGGCAATTTGTATCGATCGATATGCATTACACCTACGCTTTTCGCAGCTGCATCTAGACAGGATTCTATGGAGACTGAAAAACGTTAAATCCGGAATAGTCGTGAAAGTAACGCTATTTTAATAGCTATATGATAAGTAACCGATTGTGAAGTTAGTAGGCTATACAAGTCGTTATTGAGGTTCGAAAATTTCAACTTTTAATGGGGATACTATTGTCGTTTCGCCCCCGCGAACCCGAAGGCGTTTTCTATTGGTGAAACCATTGTCAGTCAACCTTCATTTAAATATTTGAGTCCCTTTAACAGTATGTAAATAATGCCATTATTTACGAGCAGAACGTCATAAAATATTCATCTGTTGTGAAATTCTTCCTGGAGTTGAAAATTTATGAAGAAAACTTTTAGTGTTGGATAGAAGTTGTATTTTTATGGACTTTATTCATCAGTAAGAGAGATCTGATTGTTTATTATTTGTTTATGTACAGAAGTGAGATTCTCAAATCAAAAGGCTTTCTGCTTAAGCTATATTTATTTATTTTTAAAAGACCTTCCAATACATTTTCAATGATTATGCTCAAGTGCCAATTTGTCCGCACCTCAATAGTCCCACCATTTATCACTCTAAATCCCACCTATTTACATATGTAATTTCACAAACAAGATTTATTCAAAGAAAATGCACAAGAGTGTTGAAACGTCGAGTCATGCGTAAGTTATGTTCCCCAGTGTCAAAAATTTTAATTATCCGGTCTGACGTGAAAGTGCTTGCGTCAGTTATACCAGCAAGGAAATATATACGCATACTTAAGTTACACATATAAATTAAAAAAGACAATACAAAAAATTCATGAATTTTTCAATTATCGGATCATTATTAATATGTGATAAACTTCTTGTCACATTCGAAACTAATTAGCACTTGATCGTGTCTTATTAATTAACGTTTTCTAGCTCAGAGAGTCATAACAAATTGTGATGACTTATTGACATTTATACTCAGTCGAGTACTTCAATCCGATCGATGATGATGTATAAAAGTTAGTTATTGAAGTAATATTACTATCAGAAATGGTCAATTTGAATAATATAAATTTAGGAAAAAGGAAGCCTCAGAAGAGGCAATTTTTCCAGTTTCGATAACATTTTAAATTGTTGGAAAAAATTATTAATTTTTCCCGCAATACAAATTCGATATCCATCGAATGCAATATGATTTCGAAGAATCTCCACCTGATTATAAAAATTTCCACTAAATTGCATGAAAGGTGTAAATAATATATGAACATAATATAATAAAAAATTAATAAAGCAAATAATGGTATAATAGTATAAATAGGAATTTCAATACCCAAAACAGGTGTTAATTAGCATATTTTGAAGAAGTAATTAGAAAGAGGAAACTTACGTAAGAAATTCTTTGCCTTCTTCCCTCCTTCTAAGTAAGGATTCGTAAGATTTTCCAGACCCCCCACCCCGAAAAATCCTGACGTAATTAATCGAGGCTCCCTTATTAGTCTATAATTGCACGTGTTCCTTGAGGGCACAGATCAGCGGACCTATGAAGGGTCATGTGATTAGGGGTCTTTTCTCAACGACCTTATCGGTTCATCACCTAGAAAAACATACCAGTCAGCATCGAGAAATGGTATGTGTAGGAACCAATCGATCGGCAGTGTGTTCCGTAACTTATTTCGCTGGCGGGTGGGTTCCCACATTCGTGGCGCATTAAAATAATATATTATCCCCAGTTCCCATGAGCGGGGCGCACCTCGTCGCGGATCTTCAACGGTGGCGACGTGAACTTAGGCTATCGATTTATGCCACTATCGGCCACCACTACATAAACCTTATACACTGACAATCTGCATGTATACGTAAAAAGAACATCTATAAAGTACACATGTACAGATCACACATTCATGCAATATACGTACATTCATACAGTAAAAGTACACACACCGATTCGCGGCGTGATCGACTCTCGATCAGCCGATTCTCCTCATCCGAGTTGGTATAGCTAACGATTTGCATTTGCACGGAGGCGGCGGTAGGTTTGCCGTCGATTTCGCCGATAAAAGTGATTGACTCTTGAAACGAGTTCAACTCGTGAAAGGACGATCGGTTGATCCCTCGAGACGTAACTTAAAGCCGAAGACGTCCTCTTTTTGGCATACAGACTAGGGCAGCGGCGCTGCTAAACCTCCCTCTTCAATTAGCTTTACAACGCCGCTCGTTAAACTTTTATGTTTTACTCAACGACTCGTTACGCGCGTGTAGGTTTGTGTACAGAGCGTACTTACGCACTGAGGTCGGCAGATGAAAATCTTAAGCGTTGCTCTAATCCTCACCCAGGCATTTAAAGCGATAAGACTCATAGAAATTCGTTCTACGTTTTACGGCTGCCGGAGACTTCGATGCCGGGGCTGCTCGAATTAATTAATTTATAATCCCTTGCTGTAGTATTACTATATTCATGAAAAATTCTTTTATCACTAATTCAATGATTTATTTATTGAATCTATAATTGGGTTTTTATCTGCGGCGCAATGCAATCCTGTTGGCATTGTAGATGAGGTGATTGTTCATACTTAATTTTTTTTGTCGTGACATCGTTTATCGAACGTTGGCTATTGGACTCAATATTTATCGATGTGCATACGCACGCGACCATACGGTCGTGACCCTGAACTTTCTAAGCTAATTTGAATTCCCGACTAGTACAGTCGTTTGCATTCTGTCTTTCCTGCCTCGTATTCCACGATCTCAACATCGTTTCCGGTGAAAACTCAACACTCGTAAACGCACGAACACGACCCCTAAACTGACTCTTACCATTGCTTTTATTCTAAAGAAAACACAAAAAGACCCTCTCTGTAGCAATTTATTGATCCTGCTGTAATATTTTAAAATTTTAAATAGAAAACACAAAAGAAAGTTATGGAACTTTCGTCTTTTATTTATATGTACTAAAGAAGTCCAGTTAAGGAATTATGGATGCTAATTCAGTTTTGTTGACACAGGGTTGTCGTAGGTCAGGGAAAACCTGAAACTCAGTGAGAAATCAGGGAATTTATTAGTCAGGGAAAAGTCAGGGATTTTGACAAAAATGATGAAAATTCCATGAATATTGGTGGTCAGGTTAGTTCAAAAATTGTTCAAGGAAAAATGAGAGAAAATTCAGGGAATGTTTAAAATAAAGTTCTTCAACCGCCCTGTTGACGTTTTTATTTTATAGCGCCGATAAAAGATAGTTCTAAGTTCATTAAAGGTTCTGGAATTTTCTAGAATATTCTGAAATATTTGGGATTTTCAAAAAAATAGTCCAATAACAATAAATCCAGAACATACTTGCAGAATTTTTGCAGAAAATGAGATATAAGTATCAAATCTGTCCTTAATAGTTTCAAAAGATTCTAGAATCGTTAGGCGAAGATTAAAAATGCACTTTCTTTTGACGTAATTTGTAACTGAAAGAAATTTGCCACATCTCAAAAGCACCGCACGTGGTCAGGTAAATGTCTGCTTCGACTATTATAGAGAATGTTTTCGTTCCTGCTTTCAACGAGTTGTAACGAGACAAACGATGTCAATTTGTCTGACCACATACGATAGTTTTCCACTGACGTGTTCAAGATCTCGCCAAAGTTTTATGTAAATAAAGCAAATTCCTACTTGCACACACGTATTTGCATGTCCTGTATATAAGGTATATTCTTGCATTCTCTAATACTCGTATGTACATATGCTTCTTGAACCTGTTGTAGCAAAATATAGAGCATATAGTTGGATATTTTTACTATGTATACAGTCAAAGTTATATTGGAATCAATTAAAAACGTTGATCTCAGGTTTTCCTAAAAAGTGCACAGCGTCAAGTTAGCTGCCATATTCCCTGATGTGGCGCAGTGCTCATCTGTCTTGTAAAAGCAAATCAAAAAGGAATTTATATTGGTAGAGCAACAAACTTATTATTAATTATTTTCTACTTTATTTTTCATTCCGCTCCCCTAATTAGTAGCTAGGAAGTTATAATTGATATAGGTAAAAATAGACTGGACTGGTTCTTTATAATAGACAAGAAAGTTCAGCAGATTCATTATTGATGAAGTTTCAAAAGTACAGTTACTTGATTTACTTGACAATGAACGTCAGATTGGGACTAAGAGGTTTTTTTCAATCATTTACCGTGAAATCGAAACGTTTGTGGTAACATGCTGAGACACGCGTAATTAATGATCCCGGCAATATAAACAAGTGTATTCTATTCAGAGCCTATAATTTACAATTAGTTTTACATGATGACACTGCATGTAAATCGCGCGCATTAATCTGTAGAAGAGAGATAGTTGTTATTTATTATTCGTTTTCTCCACAAGTGCACAAACGCGTTGCGTGCTACTAAAATACATAGTAAGTGACAAATTAAATAACTCGAGGCATAACGTATGAGGTCTCCTTGAGGTTCTAAAAGCTGCTATTTGCTTGAGCTCCTTAAAGGAAGATTAGAGAAAAGAATGAAAATTCATCACTAAGAAATCAGAACCGATCAAACGATTGAGCAATTTATCATCTGCTTTTTCATAAACACTATTTATGAAAACTATCCTAGAAAATACCAGGATATTTGTAGTATGCTCAATAAAATGCTAAGACATTATAAACAATTGAAGATTTCAAATATTTGAAACCATTTCACAATGATCAAATATTCTAGAACTTTTAAAAAAATCATAGGTTCACATTGATGTTCCTAATGGTTTGCTTCTGTTTTTTTATTGATGAAAGACTAATTTTCTATATTTGTCTTATTTTTAACCACTAATAAAAAAACGACACTTAAACATAACAAATTTTACTTTTCAATTAACATCGATATGCCCAATCCATCAATTTGACCCATCTTCGAAGACAGTCGATACAAAAGAAAAAATTCCAGCATAGTGATCTAAAAAAACAAAATGTTCTCATTCTTCTCATTATTCAAGCTTTGATAACAAAGCAAAATCTGCATGACATAGTAAATTCTTTTTTCTTATTTACTCTTACATGACAAGACCTTCAATTTAAGCCGTCTTTGAAGAAAATCTGATAATTTTTGGGTATGATAACCATGTACAAAAAGAGCATTCAAAAATAAGAAAAAGAGATACATGATTTATATCTCACAAAATCATACCATTCTTTATTTTCTCAAGAAATAATTTTCCAGAATGTATCTTTATTTAACAGATTAGGTTCGATAACCTTAGAAGGCAAAAAAGCTTTAAATACAGATTTCCTTCATTAAGAGGTTTGAACGTTAGAGATATTTTTTTCTTTTTATGTAAAACTTTCGTTTCCTGTAATCACGTATCAAATGGGATGTGGATGCAGGTAGAAAAGAGGGGATCGGAGATGTAAAGACGTGCTCTGGCAGTAGTAGAGCGTGCCTTCATTACCGGTAAACCTGTTAGTTATGCTAATATCGACTTATAAACCCTTCATTACTGCTGATGAGCAATTAATACGCTCCGCTGCCCCTTGTCCAGCAGTGCTAATGCACTCTGAATGTCTCTCAATTACAGGGTGACATATCGTTCCAGTTGTCCTCGTCGAACTCGTTATCATCATTTCCTCCCAATCGTGATCGTTTAGATCGAATCATCATTTTTTCACTTAAATATGCTTCTAGCAGGCCTTAAAATCTCTATATGAAGAGAAATCTCATATGAGATCGTCAACGCAGCTTCTTGAGAAAATTTTTAATATAAAATGCAGATGAAGATATCAGCCTTGATAAGGTGTTTATATTGGTTTAATAAACCTGATGGGGTTATTTCTTTCGGATTCACTTTGGATATTAGATTAAGATATTGATTAGTAGCTGAATATCTTGGATATCCTAAAAGAGACAGAGATAAAATATTTATCTCTCACTTACACGTCTTTATTTGTATATTTAAAATTTGGACCTAATTGGGTGGAAGGGTATGCTTTGCAAACGAATACAGATTTGATTGATAATTTATTTTCTTTTTGTATCTACATTAATTTCATTTAAAGAATTCAATCCCCTATTATTGCCCTTTTTTAGTGAAAAATTAGCCTATTTTTCCTATTTTGCGGGCATTTTGGGCCGGCCCCTTGATATGTTTTCCGTTCTCTTTACTCGATCTCTCTTCGTCCTTCAACATAATTTTCTCTTTACAGCGTACGTGACGAGATCGCGGTTAACCGCGATTTCCTAGATCGAGATCGTTATTCTTTGCGGCTTCTACGAACTAAAAAAGAGGGATTCTCGACGAACTATCGCGGCCCGAATGTATTTTGTCATTATGAGTAGGTACATGAACAGGTGCAATCATGGATACTTTGAACCATTACTTAGTCGCGATAATGATCGCGATTCGCGTACTATAACGTGAAGAAAATGCATTTATAAAAGTATCACGTTAACATATATCATCTTTCCTATTGGCAAAGTTCCACTTGCCATCTGGGGCTAAAAACTAGTTCAACAACGAAGCACTAATGGAACAATTATCCGCTTTTAATCACGGAAACATGTGCCTGCTCATTTAGATTTTTGCACGTGGCAGTAGCTTTTAATTGAAGCGATTATCACGAGCTGCATAAATTGATTATATTTCTTATTTCCACATTCCAGTGTAACAATTAATCAGAAACTTTTTGTTTTGTATAATTCATTGACGATTGTGTTATCATTTTATAAATAATTTTAGATATGGCGTGACTAAACAAACATTTTCTTTTTTGTTTCAGGTGAGTTCAAGAGACAAATTCTGATTAAAGATTTCTGTGAGTATAAGGTAGTCTCCAATACTGAACATTTTTCTACCAGTTAATTATAATTTGAAACATACCTACTAGAACCTAAAGTGATTTCGTGTGGTAATTCGTCATGCTTTCATACCCGTTCATAATGTTCCTGAAATATTAGTTCAGATTTTAGTGTCAAGTCATAATTGAACAGCCAAACTATTTCCTCTTTAGAAGCCACAGCTTTCTTCCAGCGATCCTCCTACTTTCGAAAGTACTCCTTAAAGTCACCTTTTGGTATAGCTAACAGCTGCTTTATCACATTCTCTTCTTATTTCCTCTACGTCTTAAAATCGTTTTCCTTTTAGAGGATAGTTCAATTTGGGTAACAGCCAGAAATCACAGGGAGTCAGGTCAGGAGTATATGGGGGCTATGGAAGTTGTGTGAGTACGTATTTTACCAAAAAGCTTAAAATTTTCGAAACAATAGTTTTTGGAATCCCGAGGTCTTCCTTTATCTCTCCTACTGGTGAAAGATGATTTCAATTAATTAATACTCGTACTCGTTCCACATTTTGTGGTGTTTTGGCCATTGCGGGCCAGCCAGAGTGAAGTTCAGTTTCCACTAAAGTACGACCACTTTTAAATCGCCTAAACCACTCTCTACTTGGAGTATAACTTATGGACTGATAACTATACACTTTCCAAATCACTATGATGGTTTTCGAATAAGAATGACCAAGTTTTTCACAAAAATTGATGCACACCCTTTGTTCTGTGCGTTCCCCTAAATAGTCCCCCTAAATAGTAAATACCTGTTTTTGAAAATAGCAAAACTAGATACAAGGTTAGAGCACAAGGTCGAAAACATTCCGGAGAGACCGCGTACTTGAAAATCAAATAGAAAATAAAGTCAGATACCGTATCAATATCCGAATAAATCAGTCGATCCAGATACGAAATACAGAAGCCGTAAAAAAGAGAAGTCATAAATACAAGATGCAAAAAACTGAAAGAGGAAGGGAAGCATTTACGTATGCAGATAATGAAATTGCAATCCATAAATAACGTAAATTGATGTTAAAACAGTTGCGTGGCACGACGACGAAACGTTGAACGCTACTCTTCGTGTCGGAAATGAGCGATGAGCCTATTATACCAGCAGTCGTGCCTCCGTGCAACCGGTGCTTTATTTCGGTGCAGATTCCGCGTATATCTTTCTGAAAGGAAGAAATAAAAGGATGAAGGGATAAAAGGATAAAAGGAGTAAAGGAAAGAAGGAAAGGAAAGGAGAGGATCGAATCGGAGCAAGGCAAATGGAACGCATGGCGTGGCATGCCATGTGGTGGAAAGAGCATGGGCGGCGGGATGTTGATCTGATTAGGTTGGTACCATAGGTACTGCACGGCATCGGATCGTCGTACTCTAGTCGACCGGTCGGAAGGTGAGAGAGGTAGGCGCGCGACGACCTCGACAGGGCGTGGCGGGTCACCGGTTCTCCAGACCAGGAACGTACACTTTGCCACCAGATTATCGACTCCCTTTTCTAAAAACATATTCCTTTGCAGTATTTACTTCAAACAAAGGAAGCATTCACTGAAAATTAATTTTTAAGACAGCCCGAGTCCAACACTGAAAAAAAGAATAGTTGGGACAAATAATAAAATTTTTGGAAAAAATATTTTAGTCAGTGAATAATGGTACTGCTACTTAGTTGTGAGAACTATATTTTTTAGTTGGGCCGTGAGTGGTTATCGTTTTTATTAATTAGGTAGACTAAGAACTTCAGTTTGCCAGAGCTTTATTTAGGTATGCTAAACGACAAGCTGTCGGTAGTTGAACTTACTAATGCAAGTCATGCCTGCTAACATCTTTGTGAGTACTTCTCTCAAAATCTGAATTAGATCCCAGCGGGTAAGCGGACATCTACTGTTGGGATGTTGATGGCAGTTCTGCCCACTGGGATCTTTCTAATTCAGATTTCGATATATGAAAAGAGAAACTTGTGAATAGTCTTTGATACACTTTGTAGATTAGGATTTGTAGTAAAACTTAAAACTCGTCCGTTTTTACATCTTTTTATACATACCTTCGAATGCTTCGATGTAATCGAAATCGGTTTGTAAAACCGCGATGGCATATAAAATAGTGATGCCCTCTACTTTAATTTGTTAGAAAAAATAATTAATGGTGCATAGGAAAATTTTATTAGGAACACTGACTATTTAAACATTATTAATTTAAATTAGTCACGAGTACTACAAACGACTTCCTAAGCCGACTCCTTGCTTAGTCGGCGTTACTAAGTAGCTGTAAGACCCAATGAATACTTCCCTGATAAAAAGTTAGTAGCTCCAACTATTCATTTTCCTCAGTGTTGAAGAAACACTTTTTTATAGGTACATCTTTTTTTGGACAGTACATCCCCAGATTTCTAAACAGTCTGTGTAAATAGACTAATTAGGGTACAGATCAATTCATTCATTTATTACGAATCCAACTAGTTAAAAAATCTATATAGTTCAATCTCTAAAAATCTTTTGGAATCTTCTCCATTCTACTTTTCTTTAATTTGACAACAAAGCCTACAAATCAACGGACGTCTAGCAATTCCTTGAAACTACTCTCCAACATATCATTCGTTAAATATTGTCCTAAGCACAACGTAGCAAAAAACATGAGTTCCGACCACAAGGGTCGTTAACTGACTTTTACGATGCTCTTGCTTCGCTCGACGGTATGCGGTGTCGATTGTCTTACCCGCATAGACCGCACGAATTTTTTTTATTTTAAGCATGGTACAGCCTTTAGTGCCCGACCGAGCGATGGCCTCCTGGAATCCACAAAGCGATCGATCCATCGATCCGGCAAGATTCTTCGAGTTCATGAAGAATAACTAACGCGACGCGGTTCCGACTGGATGCTCTTCCGAGGTTGTAATCGACGGCATTAGGATCCTTGGGGTCAGGAATTCGAGACCCGCAAGAACCTGGCATTTACTTTTGGAGAACTGGATCATCCGTTCCCAGACCATGCTTCAATAATTCTCTTGACTTCGTAGAAGGTCCTGTGCTTTCAGAGAACTTAGAAGATCCTAGTTAACCCTAAAACTTTGCGGACCGGAACTTTCTCAAGATTCTATGTAGATCCCTCGGATTTCGATCTACTATGTTTCGTAAGATTTTGGAATTTGGGACTAATAGATTTACATATTGGATACTGATATATTTACGTGTGTGAATTATATTATTATTATGTGAACTTTTTTTCAAACTTTTAAAGATCCTTATGAAGAACCTGGTTTTAATTTTAGCGTCACTAGTACGGACATAGTCAAGTGGTGAGGTACTTTTTTGTATAAATATTGAAAGGACAGTGTGAGGTGGTAGTGTCTTATTTTCTTTTACGTCGGGGAGAAACCAATGAAAGTGGAAAATCAAAAAATCTACTCTGACGACTTCCAGACTATTAAAAATGTTTTATTAAATATATTAACAGATAAAAACTTGGTGGCACATTTCGAGACCACTCTGGCCTTATCGTCAGATCTTAATTACTACAATTTAGAAAATTGGTTGAAAAATAAATTGATTCTGTTATATTTTTTCTTTAATGACTGAAAAGCTTCCTGGTATAACAAGCCACTGCTTCTGAATGATTTCAGCTGAAGCAACACTTATTATTTCAGAACGAATCCATTTCATTTTTTATCGAACTTTCCAAATGTACCAGTGTTTTAAAGATTTTAAAATTCGATAAACCAAGGGTAATTCGATAGAATCCGGAGTAATTCACCTTCTTCGGACCGCATTTTTAGGAGTCTTTTCCCTTTTGAAAACTGAAATTGAAGCACTTTTCCCTAAACGCTGAATGTGGGCACTCAAATTTCGTACTTGCTTTTACGCTTGCGGTATGTGCCAGACTAATAATGTGTTTGAGAAAGGTATAATTGATGCAGAGCCTGGATTGCATTGCCCTTAGAGTTTGGAACTGGGTGGAGAAAATATAGGTTGTCTTCTGGTGGGTCGACCATGGCGAGCATGGTCGCCCGCGGTGCAACACGTAGATGATATATTCCTCGCAACTGCAGCTGCAGCTGCTCTCGGCACCAAGAGAAGATTCGCGGCTATTCGAGAAGTCTGACTGAATCTCAAAAACGATTTGTTAAAGACAAAGAGTGGACAACACTGTTCTTCTGTGTACCAATAAATTCGAGTATCTCCTTTTCCCGTCGACAAATTTGTTGCGAAAGGATGTCGTCATTTAATATCCTCGCTATTTCTCCTTCAACCCATGCGAAACATGTCTATTTAATTCAACTCTAATTCAGACCTTTTTTTCGAAATTTATTTTCATTTGCATATTTTCTGATATATCTGTCCTTTGGTTATACGGGGTGGCCGTAGGTCAGAGAAGACATGGAAATCAGGGAAAAAACAGAGAATTTCATTGGTCATGAAGAGTCAGGGATTTTGAAAAAAAATCCAGCAAAATCCAGGGTATTTCTATGAGATATTACGGGAAAAATCAGGGAAAACTCAGTGCATTATGTAAATGAAGTTTTGCGGCCACCCTGTTCTATGATTGTAATCGCATTCTGAAATCAGAGATTAGAAGCTTTAGAAAAACAGTTACGAGCGGAAATATTCTGGAAGATCAAGCAAGCCCCTAGCAGCACTTGAGAGTGTAATTTAGAGCCATCAATATTTATAAATTATACTCATACTATTGAGCATAATTCATGCCTGAACTCAACCTCCAGGCACTTTTGACCTAGTCTGGGGGAACCGCCTTCAAAATTTGCGATCTATTCTTTAGGAAAAAGAAGGAACGAAAGCACAATTTATCAAATGGTGTGTTCGACTATGCAGAAATATTGTATTATAGAATAAATATTCAAATAGAAGGAGTGAAGAGAAAGATTGATTTCAACTAGTTTCGACAGAAAGAGAAAAGCATGCCTGATAATTATGATCTGTCGATAAAGAAAAGAAATCTTTACTTTTGTGCACTGTCCTAACTTTATCTAATTGGCTTTTCCCTTGTGGTCTAATGCAAGCCATAACTGCATATTTTGCGTCCTGCAATTTTGTAATTGATATATCTCATAATTGAGCACATTACAACTAGAGAATGCTAATTGATATTCTAGGAACACTTTTTGTTTCCTTGAACCAGGAAGAGAAAGCAACAATAGATTTATGAAAAGTTAGAAGTTGAGAGTATCTCAAAAAGTGCAGAGATTATGAGAAATAAAGTTAAGAAAACGACTTCCTTAAGTTTCCATTCGTAATGTGGAAGCATAGTGTTGCTTGTACGGAGCATACATTTCTTATAATCGAGAATGCTTTCAAAAAAGAGCGATTGAGATCCCAATGAGTAGAATGTATCAGAAAAGACATATGTGTGGAAGCAACAATGAATATACAAAAAGTACCAAGTGGAGAGTATCTCAAAAAGTGACAATATCAGAAATAAAATTGAGGAAAAGACAACAATAAGTATATGAAAAGTAACGTGGAAGAATAGAATTCTTCGTAGAGAGCAAACACTTCTATTAATCTTAGTGGCTTACAGAATTGAGTAAGATCAAAATGAGCAAAATTTAACTGAAAAGTGATCTGTGAGAGAGCAACAATAGATATATGAAAAGTAATATGGAAACATAGAATTGCTTGTTCAGAGCATACATTTCTAATAATCGAGGTGGCTTGCAGAAATGAGTGAGTAAGATTAAAAATGAGCTGAATTTACGAGAAAGGGCATCTGTGGCAAGAGTCGAGAGGAGAGATTCAAGATGGAAATAACAAGTTTAAGACGGTCGTTGGTGTTTTCGATCTCGAAGATCGGGGATCGAGATCAAGCCAGAGGATGGAGGAACGCGTGCTGAGGAGACCGGTTAGCCTAGCGCTCGTTGCGTGCTCGAGTCGCATTACAGTCTGAATATTTCATTCATAAAATGCTGCTCGTATTCCACGAACGATATAGCGTACCTCGAGTACACGTGCACACTCTCCGTACATACCTTGGCTGGTCGCAATTACGTCCCACCGCGATACGACCTCGAAGCTGTGAATGAATCGCTTTTCCGTTACAGCTGAGATCCTTTTTTACAAAAATAAACCCCATTCCTAGATTTATTATTAGGATTATTCAGATCGCGCTCGCTCGTCTACGAGTCGTACTGAAAAATATATAAGTCATGAAAAGTCCCACTTCTCCCCTTTGTTGTAGATGATATTTTTTATAACAAATTCATGATTTCAGATGTTTTGCTTCCTCATAGAGGAAGCTTTGTAATAGTAACATTTACCAAAAATTTTTAATTCATTTAATTAAACGTTTCTTAATTTAAAAAGGTCTAATACAATGTTCTAAGCAATTGTCCGGATGTCTGCGGATGTGTCTGTGTGTGGATGTCACACTTTTTGTGAACACGATAACTTGAAAACGGTTGCAGAAAAATTGATGAAATTTTGAGGCGTTATTTTCACTACTAGTATCTTGAAACTGTCCAAAGGGTTTCGAAAAATATTTATTGAATTTTTTGTAACACTCAATGATATTTTTAAAATTGGTTTCTTTATAGTAAAACTTTTTTCATTAGCATAATTCAAAGTTGATGCAACAATATAAAAGTATTGATGCATTTTATTAAAGAGTAGGGAAGTTATGAATTTATATACTTTGAAAATCGGTTTTTTGTAGTAAAACTTTTTTCTTCAACATAATTCAAAGTTGATGCAAGGATATAAAAGATTTCTTGGTTCGAGAAGAATCGATTGACCTACAATATTAATACATTTGATTAAAGAGTAGGAAAGTTATGGTAATTTATATATTTTTGAAATCGATTTATATAGTAAAAATTTTCTCATTCTCATAATTTAAAGTTGATGCAAGAACGGAAAAGAGTCCTTGATTCGAGGCAAATCGATTGATCTATAATATTAATACACTTCATTGAAGATTAAGGAAGTTATACTCATTTATAATATTTGAATCATCTGTTTCAAACAGAAAAACTTTTTTCATCGACATAATTCAAAGTTGACGCATGAATAGAAAAGACATTTTGATCATAAATTTTCGAATATAGTAATTCTGAAAATTTTTGTAAAGAAATCATAAAACTGGGAAAGGGATGGGGTGCGACAGAATATTTCCCTTTCCTTTTCCAGCTTGAAAAATTATAATTTCGAATACAAATTTTGATTTTCCTGATTTTTCTTTGTATTTAAAAAATTGTTTGTTTTATTTTGTAATTTTGTGTAAATTTCTATTTTTAAATTGATTAGAATAAAGACTTTGGTTTGTGTAATATTGAAAAAAATAACTAATGCTTCCTCTATGAGGAAGCAAATACAAAGTGGAAACACTCGAGATCGAATTCACAGCTAGTTTAGTAATACAAGCATGATTTCTGCTGATATTAAGGTATTTCGAAAAAACTATTTTGATTTTAATATGAATTTAGGAAATTTTGGAAATTGATGATAAATTTTAAAATCAACAAAAGTTTAAAAAATTTTTAATACTTTTGAAAATTTTGAAAAATTTAGAATTTGACGAGCGTGCACTGGGTTTGAAATTTCCAAATAACAAAATTCAATATGATAATCCAGCTAAGAGTGTAGAAATATATTTGTTTTTTCCCAAAAAATTTATCGCATCATGTAAGCAGTAAAAATTTTGCCTAATTTTAATTACAATAAGGTAAGCCTTTTATTAAAAATAATCAGTCAATCTTAAAAATATAAATGAAATGACAGGAATTGACAATAACTTCGAAGTTTCAACCTCTTAAAAATGTGAGCTTAAATTGAGACGTTTAAACGTTGGTTATCGTTTAATTTCAACTTGGAATACATTAAATTAAATAACTATAAATTATAAATAAATTAGCTGTGGATTCGATCTCGAGTGTTTCCACTTTGTTTGTATTTATAATTATATGGTGCTCATTTCACGAGCACTTTGCTTCCCGTTAGCAAATGTATTTGCTTCCTCATAGAGGAAGCATTCGTTATCTTTTACAATAATAGACAAACCAAAGTCTTCATTTTGATCAATTTAAAAATAAAAATTTACAAAAAAAAAACAAAATAATACAAAAAAAATTTGTAATAAAAAGACAAATCAAACAAATCAAATTTTGTATTCGAAATGATAAATTTTCGAGCTGGAAAAGGGGAGGGAGAAGTTCTGCCGCACCCTATCCCTTTTCCAGCTTCATTATTTCTTTACGAAAATTGTCAGAATTACTCTATTTGAAAATTTATGATCAAAAATTTTTTCTATGCTTGCATCAACTTTGAATTATGTCGATGAAAATGGTTTTCTGTTTGAAACGGATGATTCAAATATTAAAAATGAGCATAACTTCTTTAATCTTCAATAAAGTGTATTAATATTATAGATCAATCGATTTGCCTCAAATCAAGGAATCTTTTCCGTTCTTGCATCAATTTTAAATTATTTTAGTGAAAAAAGTTTTACTATAAAAAACCGTGTTTTCAAATATTATGGATTACCATAGCTTCCTTACAACAACTTTTCTGCAAAAAGATCTTCTCCTTTCGCTCCGCTGGGAATCGAACCACAGAACTACTGATTTCCGGTCAGGTGCTTTCCCATTAAGTTACTAGAGAGATCGAGAGAAGAAACTTTTTTCAGAAATAAACGCATTATTTTGCTAGATGGTGCAAATAAAATTTTTCAAGGAATCTGTATTATCATTAGAGAATAACAGAAAATATTTAACGTCTTTTCAGACTAGATGGAGCTATAAAAGAAAAATTATTTTAAATAATTTTTTTCTGCAAAAAGATCTTCTCCTTTCGCTCCGCTGGGAATCAAACCAAATAACAAACTCTTAAGGTTCGATTCCCAGCGAAGCAAAAGGAGATGATCCTTTTGGAGAAAAAAATTATTCAAAATAATTTTGCTTTCA
>CAKNYM010048540.1:136358-154499 GCA_932195095.1 Andricus curvator
TTGATTCCCAGCGGAGCGAAAGGAGAAGATCTTTTTGCAGAAAAAAAATTATTCAAAATAATTTTTCTTTCATAGCTCCATCTAGTCTAAAAAGAGGTTAAATATTTTCTGTTATTCTCTAATGGTAATACAGATTCCTTTAACAACTTTTCTATTCTCGCATCAACTTTAAATTATGAGAATGATACAATTTTTACTATAAAAATCGATTTTAAAAACATATAAATTACCATAACTTCCCTACTCTTTAATAAAATGTATTTATATTGCAGGTCAATGGATTCGTCTCGAACCAAGGGATCTTTTATGTTCTTGCATCAACTTTGGATTATGTTCAAGAAAAAAGTTTTACAATTTTAAAGACCGTATTTCCAAATATTAGTTATTACCATAGCTTCCTGACTCTTTATCTTTTCTGTTCTTGCAGCAACTTTGAATTATATTAATGAAAAAAGTTTTGCTATAAAAAAACGATTTTCAAAATATATAAATTACCATAACTTCCCTACTCTTTAATGAAATGTGTTAATATTATAGGTCAATCGATTCATCTCGAACCAAGGAATCTTTTGTATTCTCGCATCAACTTTGAATTATCTTAATGAAAAAAGGTTTCTATAAAAAAACCGATTTTTAAAATATTATTGAGTGCTAAAAAAAATGCAATGAATATTTGTTGAAATCCTTCTGTCAGTTTCAAGATATTAGTGGTGAAAATAAGCCCTCCAAATTTCATCAATTTATCTGCAACCGGTTTCAAGTTATGGTGTTCACAAAAAAGTGTGACATCCACACACACACATCCGGACAATTGCTCAGAACATTGTATTAGACTTTTCTAAATTGAGGAAGGTTTAATTCAATGAATTCAAAATTTTTGGAAAATGTTACCATTACAAAGCTTCCTCTATGAGGAAGCAAAAAACTACAAAAATAAAGCATTAATTCAAGAATTTTAAGTAAAGTGCCTCCAATAATCTTGAATTATAAAAGCTAAGAAAAAATGGTGTTCCTAGTAGAATATTAATTTTTCAGGATCTGTAGATTCGAATTTGCGAATTATGTAACAGTAATTGCGTGCCTTCACATCGAGAAAATATTTCCATCTCTAATGAATGAAGACTTACTTCTCTTCATCTCGCATTCATATTTATTCGCCCTGTTAATCGAACAAATGAAGTACACCAGGTGAAAAAGTTATATATAATTTATATAAAGTGGACAAAAAACTAATATTCTTTATTTGTTTTACACAAAAAGATTTATAAAACAAATGAAAAGTATCATTGTTTTGTCTACTATATATAAATTATATATAAATTTTTCACGTGGGACCTTAATATAAACAGAAAGTCTTAAAAAGGAGTTACGAGGAATATAGTATATAGTAATATAGTTTCACAGATCAGTGAAGAGGGCAGCATCTACCAGAACTGCTTATCTTCCTTATAAGTTTGAACTAATTTTAAGAGAAGATTCTGTCTTTCTTCGAGAATTTAACAAAATTGCTAGTACTTTAACCGCTTAAGTTTTTAAAATAAAAAGAATTAATATAATAATTAACAATGACTTTAACAAGAATCTACAAAGAAAAAAGAACACTTACAGATGTTACCCCTTCAATTCATAAATGTAATTAAATTCAGAGATGAACTTGAATTCAGTAAAATATATCTTCATTTAAGTAAAGTTGGTTCGCATTTAAGCAAACGCATGATTGAATTCTAGAACTCAGATATTGATCTTCTTAAAGTCGGAAAATTTTTGGCCTAATTCAAATTTATCCTAGAATGCAGAGATGATTCGGAGACTCCAAGCAAAATTTCAATTTTTACTTCCCTTCCATGCAAAAATAAACCGTAGTGGGCAGACGGGTTAAGTGCAAAGTAAACAAATAGTCGCATCAGCGGCCAGTTTCGAGAAAATAGTGGCATAAGTGGCTATCCGATAGATAAATTTTTACCAATTTCCATTACATTTTGATTAACAAAATTTCTTTTTTCAGAACTTTCGAGAGAATCGAATTGACGGAGCGGCGCTTCCCTTATTGTCAGAAGAGCACCTGACGGGCCCAATGGGACTGAAATTAGGGCCTGCACTAAAATTAAGGGCATTGTTGGCTAGAAAATTAGGAGCGTGTACAGTCTGTCTGCACTGTGCCCACTGCCACCAGACGCCACTTCCGGCGCTAACCGCTGCAGCAGCAGCAGCCGCAGCGGCGACTCAGGCACCCGGAAGGCGACCCAGCAGTACCGGAAACTGACATACAATGGCGGAGACTCCAACTGGGCCAAAACAAACAGACCCCAACCGAGCTCTCAGGATAGAACGACGCTTTTCACGACCAATGCGAAAACCGGAAGTCATCTTCAAGAAGCCGATAAAGCAGTGACTTTCGCCTTATCCTGTGATTACGTCATCTCGAACAGTAATTTATTAATAATTACTGGGAAGAGGAGACTCCGCCTGATCATAACCATCAGTACCTAAATCCTGATTTCTAATTAATAATGTCACAATTTCAGGACTTTTTATCCTTTGTAAATTACCGTTTCAAATTGTGAGAAAGCACAATTTAGGCTATCGACGAATTTTCATTGATCAACTTCACTTCGTTTTAGACATGAGGGAAGTGTTCAACATATTTTATGTTTGAAGCAGAGATTCCGATCTTCATTTTCGAAATTTCTCAAAGTTTTGTAATCACTTTCGTCGAGTCTAGACCGAGTTGAATTTGAAGAATGAACAGTAATGTAATATGGTACTTAAGAGTGGGTCCTTTAGACCAAGTTTTGGATTATTAACCGCGTGACGAACGTACGGATAATTCAAGTGACACAGATTACTAAGGTTTTAATTTTCATGTTCTGTGATTTTTTATTTAGTGTAGGCATCCACCATTTTATATAATATTTTTAACTCTTTTTATCATTTTTATTTTCTTAAATCTTTTTTAACTCATGTGATCTGCAGCGCTTGAGAGCACTATTCTAAACAAATTACGAACAAAATAATTAAAAGAGTCAAACCCAAAGCTTTATAGTAAAACGTGAAAAATCATTTCATAACCTACAAATTCATCTTTCTCGTTTGAAACTTCATTCAACAACTATTTTTAAAGTAATTTATTTCATTCCATATTGCATGCATCACTTCCGAATACTCAGAGCATATGGAACGATTTTGTCACCTTTCATGTAAAAAATACTCACGTACGTCACGCGGAAATCACGTAGAATAATTGATCATTACTCTTGGTTACCTGAAATTTAAGTCCTGTCCTTTGATGGGAATCAAAAGTTGAGAATGAATGCGAGAAAAAAAAAGCGTCTGAATGTTCGCGTGTATGAGAAAGAATGTGAAAACGTATCTAAATTAGAAAGACCCATGTGCAATAAACAATAACGCGTTTGTAACTCGAATACTGTTTTAACTACTTGTATAATATAATATACGTATTTGCTCAAGTCGTTGTTTCTTTTACATATTTTAACGAAGTTTTTATATGGATGACTATAACGATAAATATAACTAAATTATATTTTTGCTAACCGGCTCTACACGCAAAATTTAAATATATTGAAATGTGCGATGTGAATGTAAAAAATAACAAAACTGAACAATAATAATCGGAGAGAACGAAACCAATCAGCAGACAGAAATTGCGGCTCATCGATTTATCAATGTCTGTCTGCTGTCATATGCATAGTTTTGTATATTGTACACTTTATTATTTCCATCTGTAACGATTTATTTATTTAGAATTATAAGCGTTGCCTTATTGTATTCGTAACGAACTAAGACGTAATAAGCGAAACCCGATTGGAAATTTGGACGTCGTAAATAGTTATTTTTTATTGGAAAACGATCTTTGATTTCAGAAAAATTTCAAAAAACCTGTGAATATAATCATAAAGTTCATGAATATAATCATTATCCTCAAACCTTGAACGTGAGAATATTTTGCCTCTGAAGAGAATTTCTATTCGTCACAACTTCCATAAAAATGCGCATAGCTGTCTATTTAGAACAATTTAAATATTTGATGAACTGCACTTTGAGGAAATCTTATATTTGAATAATATCGCAATGAAGTGTCAATTTTGCAGAAAACTAAATGATTATGCATCTTTATGAATTTGATTTTTATGTTCAGAAGTTTTTTTTACTAAGTCACGACGTTTCCCACGTACTTTACGGCGTCTGAATGTTCAATAAGGGAGAACAAGAACAATGTTATTCGTACTGAAAAAAAATGAAGAGAGTGTGCTAGAGAGAGATAGAGTGACAAATATCAGTTCGTAAGACGAGCAGTATTTTTAGATTTACATTAGCCTGAATTTACTGCGGACTATAAGTATACATAGACGTTTGCGCACTAAACAAATAAAGACGAGCAACTGTTCCTTAGGAAACTGGTAAAAATGCTACCAGTCTAAATTTGATAAAGAATGTAGAAAGACGGCTAATTTTTAATTAAAATCGTAATTTTATTCTGAGATTTTCGCAAAAATCATTTGTGCAATTACGAAAACGTCCAGTGAATTTTGGGGAACGTGTCCGGAAAACTAAACGCTAGCGGCTTTTACTTAAACTGTACCACTGTACATACTGCTTAGGCATTTATTTATATCGTGCTTCTAAGAGAAGTGATTGTAGTTTTTTATTTAGCATCTTAGGCGAGAGATCATAACGTGTACCGTCGCATTCTTTGAAGCTTCGGTCTTGCGCTTTCGTTTGAAAAAACTGTGAGAAAAACAACTTTGTAGAAAAGAAATAAGAAACAGAGAACGCATGTGAGAATGAAGAAAAAGAGCGTTACGGCTATTTTGTGATACTTCAGTTTCCACTATTTTCCTTTACACACTTCCATAATATCTTCCTTTTTTTCCCCTTTTTCCCCCTTTTCTGTCCTTCACTTCCCCTTGCGTTTTCTATCACAATGTCTTTTTTTAAACAGACCCAACTTCGCAAATCTGTCGTGTATAATTTTATGATTAACGGTCATATTATGTATAGTAGAAATTAACGGTGAAAAGAGAAAAAAACAGTACATTGTTTCTGTTAAAATAAATTTGTTGAAAAATATATTCTTCTGGCTTATTCTTGTAATTTCCATAATTCATAATTGTAAGAAGTAGAACGCATCACATTTTTTTGGTCTCGAATGTAAATCATCAAAATTAGAGAATTTTCAATTGTAAATCTTAAAACTGCCATAACTTTTAATTGTAAATTGTAAAAATTTGTAAGTTTTTAATTGTTGAGATTTACAATTTGGAGTGCTATAATTTTAAATAGTGTCTAACCTACCTGGAAAACCTGGAAAACCTAGAAATGTCAGAGAATTTTGTTTAAAGTCAGGGAATTTTTTCGAGAGAGTGCTTAATTTTTTTTATTTCAATATGAAACTAAATAACAATTATTCTTCATTTGTAAATAAGTAGCTTCATATTACTGTATTTAACTATTTTGTTGAAAATTCGTTTTTCTTTGGTTTAAAATTAATTTTTTCAACTGAAAATTCAACTATTCTATTTTTTGTTTAAAATTGATCGTTTTTAGTTAAAATTCAAATATCTGATTGAAAATTCGTCCTTTTCGGTACAAAATTCATCTTTTTGCTTTCAAATTCAGCAGTTTGATAAAAAAATTTTCTCTCTCTTGACTGAAAAATCTTTCTTAATATATAAATATATAAAAATAACTTTCGTTGAAAATTCGTATTTTTCAGTTGAATTCAACTGCTACATTTTTTGTTCAGGATTCATTTTTCTTAATGAAAATTTAATTACTTGGTTGACAGTTGAACTCTTTTTAATTTTTTTTTTTTTTTTAAGATTCATCGTTTTAATTGAAATTTCATCTCTTTGGGTTGAAAAATAAGTTATTTTGTTGAAAATTCCTTTTCTCTTTGGCAGAAAATTAATTTTTTACTGAAAATTTAACTATTTTAGTTGAAACATTAACTATTTTGTTAGGAATTTTGTTGTTGTTGGAAATGTATTTTTTTTCAAACTGAAAATGTAATTATTACAAAGGAATATTCTACCATTTTAGTTAAAAATTCATCTCTTTGGTTGAACATTAATTTTTGTAACTAATAATTTAACTATTTAATTTTGTGAAAAATTACCTTTTTCAATTCGTCTTTTTTGGTATAAATTAATCTTCTTGGTTGGAAATCCATCTTTTTGGTTGAAAATAAAACTCGAAAAAAAAAAAACCAAAACGAAAAATTTTGAAACAAGAAGATTAATTTTCAAATAAAAAAATTAATTATCTACAAAAACGACGATTTTTCAACAAAATACATAAATTATCAACGAAATAGTTGAATTTTCAACTAAGAAAAAAAACAATTTTCAACTGAATAGTTAAATTTTGAAATAAAAAAGATCAATTTTTAACCAAAAAGGGAATAGTTGAATTGCAGATCAAAAAATTATTTCGCCGTTAAAAAAAATATCTTTTTTAATCGAAAATTAATGTCTTTCATTAAAAATTCGTCTTTATTGGTACAAATTAATCTTCTCGGTTGAAAATCCATCTTTTTGGTTGGAAATGAGACGAATTGGTTGAAAGTTAAACGCTTTTATTAAAAATTAATCTTTTCGGTTTCAAATTTATCTATTCCAGTTGAAGCATTATTATTTTAGTTGAAAATTCATCTTTTTGGTTTAAAATTCATCTTTTTGGTTTAAAACTCAACTATTCCAGTTGAAAATTTATTTTTTAACTGAAAATTTAACTATTTCATTTTTGGTTGAAAATTGGTGTTTTTAACTTGAAAATTAAACTATTTCGTTCATAATTTATGTATTTTGTTGAAAAATCGTCTTTTTTGTAGATAATTAATTTTTGTATTTGAAAATTAATATTCTTGTTTCAAAATTTTTCGTTTTGGTTGAAAATAAAACTAACTGGTTAAAAGTTGAATTCTTCTGTTAAAAATTCATCTTTTTGGTTTAAATTTCAAATATTCCACTTGAAAAGTAATTTTTGAGTTAAATTTTCAGTTAAAAAATAAATTTTCAACTGGAATAGTTGAATTTTAAACCAAAAAGATGAATTTTAAATAAAAAAGATGAATTTTCAACTAAAAGGATAAAGTTTCAACTGGAATAGATAAATTTGAAACCGAAAAGATTAATTCTTAACAAAAGCGTTTAACTTTTAACAAGTTAGTCTCATTTTCAACCAAAAAGATGGATTTTCAACCAAGAAGATTAATTTTGACCAATAAAGACGAATTTTCAACAAAAGACATGAATTTTCAATTAAAAAAAGATATTTTTTTAACGGCAAAATAATTTTTTGATCTGAAATTTAACTATTCTATTTTTGGTTGAAAATTGATCTTTTTTAGTTCAAAATTTAACTATTTAGTTAAAAATCGTTTTTTTTTATTCGAAAATTCAACTATTTCGTTGATATAATGTATTTCGTTGAACAATCGTATTTTTTGGTATATAATTAATCTTTTTGTTTGAAAATTAATCTTCTTGTTTGAAAATTTATCTTTTTGGTTGAAAAAAACTAATTGGTTGAAAATTAAACTCTTTTGTTAAAAGTTTATCTTTTTCGTTTGAAATTTATCTATTCCAGTTGAAGATTCATTATTTTAGTTGAAAATTAGTCACTTTGGATGAAATTTTTTTTGTGGAATATGAATTTTTTTAACTGAAAATTTATATATTTTATTTTTAGTTGAAAAGGGTCTTTTTTAGTTGAAAATTGAACTGTTTGATTGAAAATTGATGTTTTTCAGTTGATTATTCAACTATTCGGTTGAGAACTTAGGTATTTTGTTGATCAATCATCTTTTTTGATATAAAATTATTATTTTTTGGTTGAAAATTCAACTATTTGGTTAAAAATTTATCTGTTTTGTTGAAAATGCAATATTTTTACTTGAAAAGTTGGGAATTTGAAGCGGTTTAAATTGATTTTAGTATGGTGCCCAGTTTAAAGAAGTATAAATCAAATTTTTTTAATTTTGATGATTTTAAATATCAGATGTCAAGTGTTTAATTCAATATCATCCAAATTGAACAAATTTCGAATATTAATCAACAAAAATACAACATTTTTAATTTTAACACTTAAAGCTTGAATAATTTTCAATTGTAAATTTTCAAATTGAAAATCTGTTCAATATAAAGTATTTACAATTTAAAGTTCTACAATTTTGAAAAGTTACAATTAAAAAGTGTTTAATTTTAAAGCTATATGAATAAAAGATTTTCAATTTCTATAACTTTGAAGAAGTCAAGTTTCCAATTGTAAACATTTTTAATTGAACAAATTTTAAATGTAAATCATAAAAATTTGTTCATTTGAATAATTTAATAATTTAATTATATTTTCAATTGTAATTAGTTAATAAATTGCCGTTTTAATTATAAACCTTAAATTTTGACTAATTTTGTATCGTAAATTTTCAGAATTAAAAACTCTTTAATTTTAAAGATTTACCTTGAAAGATATACAATTTTGAATCATGACAAATAAATTTCTTTGGGTTTAAAAACGTTTAAATAAAAATTCTTAAATTTTAATGACTTTGAAGATCAAAAGTCCAGTTTTGAATTGATTATCTTTCAAATTAAACAAATTTCGAATGCTAATTATCAAAATTATAAATTTTTTAATTTTAACACCTCATGCTTGAATAACTTTTTATTGCAAATTTTCAAGAAAAAACTTTTCAATGTTAAGTATTTACAATTGAGAGTTCCACAGTTCTGAAAAATTACAATTGAGAACTCTTCAATTTTAAAGTCGTCAAAAAAATTCTTTAATTTTCATAATTTTTAAGCCCCAAAGTCGACTTTTCAATTATAAAAATTTTAAATTAAACAAATTTCGAATGTAAATCCTCAAAATTACATCCTTTTTGCTTGTAAACTAAAAGACTTTTCAAGCAAAAATAATTAACTTCCAACCAAAAATAGATAGATTTTTTTATTAGGTTCTATTAATTTAGTTACCATTTAGACGAAAAAATGAAACAATTCGGACAAAAGGAGAAGTTTATTGATAACAGGAAAAAAGAAGACTTTTTTAAGAACGGCGAATATACATAAGAATTTCAAATTGAGTTTAGTGTTCTTCTTGGTAATAAGTAAAGTAATTTTTAGTTCATAGTGCAAATTCGAATTACCGGTTGAGAATACTAATAATTTGAGAAAATTTTGGTTCTAAGTCTTTTTCACTCTCAATTGTTTTTCGTTTTTTGCAAGTATCGCTTCAATTTAGACTAGTTAATGGAATTTGATGGTATTTTTTTGACTCGATTAATTAAAACTTCAGATTAAAAACGAAAAAATCAATGAGTATTAAATCAGATATATTTTTAGTACCTAGTCATTTTCCCTACTCTGCCTTTTCCTCGTAATAAAAAGCGGACGTTGAAAACATCCTATAAAGTTAATTTCCTTAAATAAATATTTCTTCCAGCAATTTTAGGATTCTATATTTTTCATGCAAATATTTCTGACAAGTTGACTTAATTTTAGTGGAAGGAAATCTGAAAGGAAATCTGAAAATCAAAGCTGTTTAATGAAGCATTACAACATTAAAAAAAGCTCAAAGGAATCTGTATTATGATTAGAGAATAACAGAAAATATTTAACGTCTTTTCAGACTAGACCGAGCTATAAAAAAAAAATTATACTGTATAATTTTTTTCTGAAAAAAGATCTTCTCATTTCACTCAGCTGGGAATCGAACCACAGAAATACTGATTTCCGGTTAGGTGCTTTCCCATTAAGCTACTAGAGAGATCCAGAGAAAAAACTTTTTTCAGAAATACACGCATTATTTTGCTAGATGGTACAAATCAAATTTTTTAAGGAATCTATATTATCATTAGAGAATAACAGAAAATATTTAACGTCTTTTCAGACTAGAAGGAGCTATTACAAAAAAATTATTTTCAATAATTTTTTTCTGGAAAAAGTAGTTCTGTGTAGTAGTTCTTAGTAGTTCTCAGTAGTTCTGTGGTTCGATTCCCAGCGGAGCGAAAGGAGAAGATCTTTTTTCAGAAAAAAATTATTTAAAAAGTTTCTTCTTTCATAGCTCCATCTACTCTGAAAATACGTCAAATATTTTCTGTTATTCTCCAATCATAATACAGATTCCTTGAAAAATTTTTATTCGTACCATCTAGCAGAATGATGCGTGTGTTTCTGAAAAAAGTTTCTTCTCTGGATCTCTCTAGTAGCTTAATGGGAATGCACCTGACCGGAAATCAGTAGTTCTGTGGTTCGATTCCCAGCGGAGCGAAAGGAGACGATCTTTTTCCAGATAAAAATTATTTAAAAAATAGCTTAAATCCAGGCTATTTCCTTATTGGGATGAAATTAGATAACATCTTAAATTAAAATATGATTGGATTAATATTATTTTCCTTAACTGGCAGTAGCAAAATACAACGAAAATTGTGTTCGACTCCCTGGTTTCAAGTTTTAATCTCTAAAGATTGTATAACCTCAAATTTAAATGATTAAAAATTAAAGAATAATTCCAGTTATTGAAATTTTTTACATTCAAAACTTTCAAAATTGAACGTACTGTTGAAGTAAAGAATTCAAATTTAGAAACTTAATGGAAACATTTCTACTATAAATTATTTTAATAATACTTAAAAAATTTTGAACAAATATCAACATCTTTTTAATTTTCAGCTTTTTGAAAAAAGGGGAAGATTATTGATAACGGGGGAAAAAAGAGAAATATGGAAAAAATGCGGAGTCTGCTATCTAAATAAGAATTTGAAATTGAGCTCACTTTTTGAATTGAATAATTTTTAGTTCAGAGTGCGCATTTTAATAATAAAACCTTTAAAAACCGTTAAAATCTTTTAAGGTACCCCTAAAGTCTGTCCGAGAAATGCTGCACATGCGCAATTTTATCCAAATCGATTTTATTTGCATAAACTGCAAATCACTGAATGGTAGCGACACCTCTTTAGTTTTAAAACAAAGCTCTTTGCTAAGTGGAAATATCGACCCTGCCAGTAAGGATCAGGTAGCTAACCCTTCACCTACAACAGTTTCTCCTGTCCCTGTCACTGGTGCGGCCCTGTTGCCTGGATAAATCGAGGCTATTCACAGTGCGGTCTTACTAGCTCAGAGGGAAGCTACCGTGTAGGCGCAGGAACAAATCAGAAACCTTTTCCAGCAATGCGAAACTTAGCAGCATGAGTGGATTACAAATATCAACACTACGGTTCAGGAAATCAAGACCGACGTTTCAGAGAGTGTTCACAGAATCAACCTGCTTGAAAGTCGCTTCCCTCAACTACCAAGAGCAAGCTACGCTTAAAAACTACCCTTGAGATCCAGGGGTTACCTTCTAATTTGAATGAGGATCTTTCATCGGTCCTGGAATTGCTTGCCCAAGCACTTGATGCTCCCTTCGCTAAATATGAGCTTCTGAATGTTTATCGCATTCGTGATTCCCCAAGATCCAATCCACTGTTTGCACCCTTCATCGTTGCCAACCTTAGCAAAGAATAGGTGAGGGATAAGATAATCAAGCAGAGGAAAAAACTACGAGACTTCTCTACGAACAATCTTGGCTCGCCAGATAATGAGAAAAGTCTCATTTTCATACGTGAGGATTTGAAGTCCTTTAATCGAAGGATCTGTGCTTCTGCATTGAATTTAAGGAGATGAAAGAAGATAAAATATCTTTGGATTGCAGGAGGAAAGATCTTTTGTCGGAAGGATGATGGCTCGCCTAGAGGATTTAGATGTCACTGCTGCAACACATAGAATGATTTCAATAGCAATTAGGCTTTCTACGGAATGGCTACACACACAATGGCATGCTATTAACATTGTTTAGCTGTTTAATTCCCGTTGGTTTTTTTGAGAATAATTGTATAATATTATGCTTAATTGTGTACCTTGGATACCTCAAATGTTCTAATTACATCCCAATATTCATAGCTCTCCGGATATCCGGATATCGATTCACGAAATCATGTCCACCTTTGTTGAGAATTTGTCTAGAGATCTACGCCACTATTTTTGGAATTGTTTATCATCCATTTATTATCTTTCTTACTTGTATTAATTACCGATTTCCTAATTTGAATTGTAATCACTTAGTTTGGGTGTTGATAATAGTTCTTTGTCTAAGTCAGTTTTTACGTGTGCTGCGTCAGCTTCCTATTTCTGAATTGTTTTTCTATAAAATGTTTCTCTTCATATATCCATGGATACCTTGAACATTTCTCATGTGAACGCCTAGTTTCTCTTGCCACATTTTCTAGAATTTAAGCATTGCTTCAGTACATGTTCCTACCATATAATAGATGTTTCTGAGTCCTGGTCAACTCCAAATATACCTTCTATCCTCGTTGCAATTGACAACTGTTCGCTCTTTCGAAGAGACAGAGACGAGAGAAGGGGCGGTGGATATTGTATTTTTCTGCAAGATAGTCTGAGTGGGACTGTGGTTGGTGTGAGTTCAGTAGCTACTTATCCCATGACCGAATTTCTCTTGGTTGAATTTGAGCCAACTTCTGATAGTGTTTCCAATCATTCTAAATATCTAACATCTTTGGTATACCTCATGATTCTACTTACCATACTGATCGTTCCAGTACTCGTATTGACTTAATGATTGTAGAGGATATTGATGAGTCTGTCTGCTACGAACAACATGCTATCCCTTTTCTCTCCAACCACGAATGGATTAACATCACTTTTAAATTTTTCTATAATCTAAATTCAAAATGAGCCCAAAGACTGGTGCGCAATTAGGAGCGTTTTTCAAGCCAAAAAGCATAACCCTAAAGCGATACATGCCTCCGTTTGGCGTAGCGAATGCGGTGTACTGCCCGGAGTCCATATCCATCGGGATCTGTCAGTACCCGCTTTCTAAATTCAGAGTTGTGAAGACCTTAGCATCACCTAATTCCTTAAGAGAATCTTGGATTCTTGTGAGTGCCTGAACTGTATCTTCTATGATAGAATTCAATCTACGGTAATCAACGCAGAACTGCAACTCACCGTCTTTTTTCTTCGCGAGAACTATTGGACAGCAACAGGGTGATTCGCATGGTTCAATTATTTTCTGTTCCATCATTTCACGAATTTGTTTCTCTATGATTTTTTTCTCCGGGGGACAAGGATTGGGCCGGAGACGAAAGGCTGCTTTAGTTTTCATCTTACTTTTGTGGGCGATGGACCGTGTTTGATTTAACTGACCGCCCTTATAAAAAGCTGTTGAATGTTCCTGAAATACGGTATAGAGCGCTCTTGCTGTCCGGCGTATATGCATCCTAAGGGTCCGATGTAAATGACAGCCTGCTCCATAATCCACGGATGGCCCAAGATGATTGGGACCCGTAGCTCCTTGCTCACAAGGAATGTGGTTGTTAAAACATGACCTGATATGGTGATTTCAAGATCTAATTCACCCATCAGACGCATAACTGCTCCATCGACTGCTAGATCGGCAAGATCAAGGCAGAGGGATAAGTTGCATAGTTGATCTTCGGTCAAAAATCTTGGGTGGACGAAACTGTCGGTAGCAGCGGTGTCAAAAAAGGCAGGTACATTATGATCATTGATAGTGGTAAGTACCCTTTGTAACATACGACGATGACTGCTTAACACACTCAAACTTATAGTTACCGTTTCTTCATTGTCCGGTGGCCACCTGTCACCAGTTTTCCGGGGTTTCTTCGCGATTTTCTGCTATCTTTCTATTTAGAACATGACACTACTGATGTGAATGGTATTCCAGACAATGCCAGCATTTTGGCTGACCTTTCCTAGTGTCCGTAGTCCATGCTACCTTTACTTCTTGCCTTGTGGGGGCTGAAATAGCTGCCCTTGCCAGTCCTGCTTCATCGGCGTCGGCATCCACTACAGGAGTCATTTTATCGGCACATATTGGTGGTCTAGCAGCCCGGATTCCTTAGCGGATGGCAAGTCGAAGGAGCTCGAGGTATGTGGAGACCAATACCTCTTCTGGTTCGTTCCTCCACAGTCTCGCATTTAGGAGCATCTTCTTCTGGATGAAGACGCTGACTGGTTCGAATTCACCCTGTTCTTTAAAATACAAAAGGCTCATAAGGGGTCAATGAACACTGAGATTGTCGTAGCGTTGTAGAAGCAACTCACGGAATTGAAACATTCAAAGGAAAATGCCTTGTAGGGCTCACACCATTTTACGGTCTCTCCGGTGAGAGCCTGGCCACCGAGAGGGGTGCGGGCGTTTAGTGGTATATTACACTGAGCAAAATATCTTCCAAACTCTTCAACGAACCTCAATGGATCCGCGAAATCACTTCCACTGAATTCTGGTAGTATCGGGACATAGACAGGTGGTAATCCCTGTAGCAAAGACTGAAGATTTAACCAGGGATTGATCGGTTGTGGTAGACTCTGCTGCCCTGGTATTGGGCCCGGTTGAGCTCCGACGTTTTCTGGCAGAACCTGAATATTATTAACTGGTTCAAACTGTGAAGGATTCACTGGTGGATGAACAAGCGTATTTTCTATTCGGTTCACGCCTGGATTTCCAGGTGGATTTGCAACCTCGTTCCGGGGTTAATTCGCATTTGGATTCGCAAGTCCAGCTACGAGTGGGCAAGCGGCTTCACCCACTGCTGGATTTTGAGCTGGAACGACAGGTGGATTCCCTGGTAGATCAGCTAGGGGTTGAGGTTGAACAATCGGCAAGTCCTTGTAACGAGGTAGGGTTTCACGCTGATCTTCCATATTGCACTGGTGACTTTGATTTGCATTCGATACTACATGGGAACTTCATCTGATTGATTGGTTAATGGGCGCCACCGGGTTTTCGCCACTTCCGGAAGTAAGTCGATTCACAACAGGGATAGCACGGTTTCTAAGCGTTCTAGAACCGGGAGGTATACGCGTTGTCAGATTAGAGATCCGGCTATTAAGTGGGTAAGTGCCGCCATCAAGCAGCCGCTTGATTACCAAGATGTCCCACGTTGAGCGCCATAAAATTGTCACCGCCGCTTATTTTAAAAGAGGGCGTACAATTTTAGAGAAACAATGTTGAAAACCACATGACTAGAAGGGTGTATAATGTATGTATGAAGACAAATAGAATTTTTCTATTCGTTCAATAAATTGATGACTAGCCATTCCTCACAGCCGTTTTTCACCGGAGAGGCAGCCAAGGCACGTGCCCATATCCACGGCCTAACTCGGTTCTCACCTGGATTGGGTTGACAAGGGCAATTCAATTTTATTCACCTTAGCTGGCGATTGTAGTCCTAAAAAATTCGATTCCTGGTTATGACCACTCAAGAAAATTGTCGGGTATGTATAGAGGTACTACGGAATGTACACTTCATGATAAGTTTTGACACGGCTCTACGCATAAAGCGTTCTTGGTATCACTCTTGAAGAGGTCTCGTAGAGACACTACTCTTAAGGCGGTCTTGGAGAGACTCGACTCTTAAAGCGGTTTCAAAAAGACACGACTCCACTAGTCTCGTTTTCCACGGTGATCGGACTCCCTAAGGCAGGCCTGCCCAAGTAGGGGAAAACTGCTTATTTGCCAGATGAGAATTGAACACCACCACCGACCTCTACTCATTCAACTTCACGAGAGCGACCACTCCCCAAGCCTCTGGACCTGTGAAAAGGGAAGTGGTGGTGGAACTCGAACATGTGGCGAATGAGCAGTTTCCCCCTACTTTGGCAGGCCTGCCCTAAGGTACGCCCAGCGCGGACGATGGAGAGAGATCGGCCCGTGCCGAGAACTGGTATAACACCCGTTAGACGGCCGAGTGCTCCATCCACCAATCGCCAGTGGTAGCGCCAGGCTTTAGTAAGACGGCACTTTACACGGCGGTCCGTAGAGCGGTATCACTAGTTCGTATTTATTCACTGATAATATACATAGGAAAATTGAACCTTTATACTTATCTCTTTTGTTGATAAGTTAATACATTAAGATGAAGAAAATAATATACATTTATTTTCTACATGCGACAAATCAGAGACAGTAATGACACTATAAAATTCTTAAAAAGATTATTTTTTGATAATTTCATATATGCCTGGTATCATGGAATTGATTTTTAACGTTAAGGGCTGAAGCTCATAAATTTAAGTTGGTATTTTTCAGGAGCCCAAAAATCGAAGACTTTATTGAAATTGTAATATTCTCAAAAATATTATTTTTTGACACGTTCATATCTGCCTGGTATCAATGGGTCTTTTCAATGTTCAGGGTTAAAGCCCGAAAATCGGAGTTGGTATTTTTAAAGAGCCCAAAAATCAGACACTCCATTGACACTCTGGAATTCTGAAAAAGATTATTTTTTGGTATATTAGATTTACTACATTCTTGAACGGAGAACAACCCATCTTGCAGTGGTTAGTGAAAGGAGGCACGGTACTGATCCCAACGACCGGAGAAACTTGGACATGATTTCGGCTCGCAAAACAAATTTCGCGCATAAAGGTGATAGTTGGGTGTACAATCTAAACATGAATAATACAAACAATAAAGTAGCCTCGGAATGGACTGAAACTTGGATTGACGAAATGCATACACACGGTAAACGTAAAAGTCGAGTTTCAGGCGATGAATGGAGACTGGGTGTCTGGAATGCTAGAGGGGTGAACGACCTTAAAGTAAGAGAACTACGAGAAACTATGCATGCAAGGAAACTAGATATTTTATGTGTACCTGAGACGAAGAAAAAGGGTTGCGAAAGTAGAAACATAGAAAATGGGGTGTTGAAAGGCGGTTTTGAAATATGGTCAGGAGTAGGTAGTGAATCAAATCGTAGTCAAGGGGTCGGTTTAATTATGAATGAAAAAGCAAGACAGCATCTCAAAGATCATGATTTTGTATCTCCCAGATTGTTGTGGGCTAGAATGAAGGTAGGAATCAGAAGGTTATTTATCATAGCGTGCTACGCCCCAGTTGACAGTGAGCCGCGAGAAGTCAAAGACGCTTTCTGGGACACTTTAAATGACACAATAAGTACTTGCGATCAAGGTGAAAGAATAATTCTGCTAGGAGATATGAACGGATGGGTCGGCGTTCAACGTCAGGATACAGATACAGAAAGGGTGCTAGGTAAATTTGGGGATGCAACAAAAAAAAACTATAACGGGGAAAAATTAGTTAGCTTATGCTTAGAAAAGGGCCTATTTATTACAAATACTTGGTTTAGACACAAAATGATCCATATGTACACCTGGCGTAAAGGAAATAGCCACAGTATAATTGACTTTGTTATTGCGGATGAAAGACTAAGAGAACTAGTGAAAGATACAAGAGTCATGAGGGGTTCCGAATGCAATACTGATCATTACCTCTTAGTCTCCAAAATAAATTTAGGGCGGGGATGGAGAAGAAAGAAAACAACAAAAACAAAACAAACGCGAATAAAGATTGAAAATTTACAAAAACCGGAAGTGCGAATAGACTTTCAAAATAGGTTAAACGCAAGTATAGATGAGACAATTTGGAAGGGATTAATAAACAGTAAAGATTTAGAGGGCATGTGGACTTTGCTACGGGATGTCATCGTTGAAACTGCGACCGAAGTATGTGGTACGGCGGTTGTTGGAAGAAAATCTGGTGATGCATGGTGGAATGATGAAATTGAGGCAGCCCAAAAAGAAAAGAGAGAAGCGCACGAAAGAACGTTGCAAATTACAGGTCTTAGCGATGAGGAGAGAAATAGACTTAAAAATGATTACAGACACAAAAAGAGAAAAGTTAAACGACTAGTCAAAGAGAGTAAAGAGAAAATGAGAACAGAAGAAGAGAAGAAAATACAAAACAGCTTTGAAGGAATGATGAAACTATTATATAAACAGTTGAAGGAAAGTAAAAATACAGAGTTTGCGAGCATGAGAAACAGCAAAGGTGAAATGCTATATGATATAGACGGGATAGTAGACGCTTTAAAAGAATCTTTTAAAGAACTATTAGGAGGTAAAGATATAGGACAACAAAACTGCGACATAGAACATAATGCATTAGAAAACCCAATTGAAAAAGTATGTGTCACTGAGGTCAGAAACATAATAAAGAACTTGAAAAACGGTAAGGCTGCTGGTGTAGATAGTATCAGCGCTGAAATGCTTAAATACGGTGGCGAGTACATACCTC
>CAKNYM010048540.1:160674-192184 GCA_932195095.1 Andricus curvator
CTTGGATACTAATGGGCCCAAGTGGAGAACCATACATAACAATTTTGTGAGGCTCTTCACTTGGGGTGATCGCTAGAGAGATTGATCAGCAACCTGGGTCGGAGCAGTGTTGCGGAATAAACGTGTCATTTAAATAAATAACACGAGAATTCCAGATCAATCTGAAATATTCATACCCAACATCCATATACCTATCTACCTTATACCTATATACCTACATGCCTACATACCTTACAACCTTACACCTATATACCTATTCAACCTATGCAATACTATTCTCCAACCGAGCAAGTCACGCCTACCCCGAAAGGGAAATGGCTTAATGGTATAATAATAAAAAAATACAACCTATTCACTTTCATCCTCAAAGAGAGGTTATTAACATCTATCGAGCCGATATGAAGTGCAATAGTTGAACAATGTGGATGCAAGAGAGGGCTGGCCGGTTGCAGGGAGAACCTGTTAATAGACAGATGTATTATCCAGGACTCGATCAGGTATCGAAGCAATCTGTCCACGGCTTGGATTGACTACCAAAACGCATTCGATAACCCAAACCATGAGCTGCTTCTCAAGCTCCTTGAGTGCCTGGAGGTGCATCCAAAAATAGTCAGATGCATACAAGAGCTTGTGCTCTTGTGGCGGACAAGATTTGTCATAACATCTGACAAAAACAAGTGAAATGTAAGAAGGGGGGTCTCCCAAGAAGACTCTCTAAGTCTGATACTTTTCTGCATCTCTATCCTACCTCTATCTATTGTGCTCTAAGGCAAAAGCTCTAGATACCTATGTGGCCCGCTGAACAGAAGATAATATAAGGTCAACCACCTCTTGTACATGGACGACCTTAAAACCTTCGCTTCTTTAAAATAAGACCTTAACATCCTTGTGGCGGCAGTAAATAGTTACTCTAAAGCGATGGGTATGAGCTTTGGACTAGACACTGTGTGCCTAAGTCCACTCACACCAAGGAAGACTAGAAACTGCATCATCGCGTGACGATCAGGATGTTCAACTCATAGGCGGAAATACCTTTCAACATCTTGGTAATGGAGAAACATATACATATCTTGGATACCGTAATCGGAACCCCAGAACGTGCGTGTGTGAGAAACGGCCCTCGCAAAAAGGTATCGCCAAATTCTCAGAAAAATTTGAGCTTCCGAATGATCTGGGAACAATAAGATCCAGGCGACCAATATGCTGACCGTTCCTATACTGTTCTATACATTTGGTGCACTAAAATGGAACGTCGATGAGTTGAAGCAACTTGACCGAAGCACACGCAAGATGATGACAATCCGTCGCAGTCATCATCGTAGATCTTCCGTACCTCGAATATACCTCCCTCGAGATAAAGGGGGTAGAGGCTTGCTGAGCTTAGAGTGTCTTCATCGCAGAACGGTTCTGGCTACAGCCTGCTCAGTTCTAAACAGCACAAATTCTCTTATGCGACTCGTACATCAACATGACGTTGTCAGTGCTGCAACGTTTCTATACCGTGCCGCAGATAGTACCGCAGAGGAGCTTGGCCTCTCATTTGATTCCAGCGACACTACACACGGCCTTGCATCACTAACACCTTTGGTGCTCGAAAGTGGTGTACATACAGGAAGCAGCACATCCGCTTCTTCTAAGACAACATGCTGACAAGCCCTTTCATGGTCAATTCTACGGCATTATACGTAGAGAAGAGCTATCGATGGTTCTATCCAACATGTTTCTCAAGTCTGCTAGATTGAGATTGGAGACTGAGAGATTTCTTTTTCCCTACCAAGAAGGCGTCATAGACACCTTAGTTTACCGCGAGCGTATAATGAATGTACCTGTAGGCGATAACAGCTGCCGAGCGTGCAAGCAAGAGCCAGAAACACTTGGACATGTTCTCAGTGGATGCTTAAAGTATTTGTGCTACGGGTACATAGAGAGACACAATGCGACTCTAAAAGTGTGATATTACCATCTTAGACACTTCTATGGTGTCGATCTATTGCCCGTCTTGCTATACGCCCAGGGGGACTCGAGTCCGTTGTGGAGAATCATCAGTGTAAGATCTACTGAAATTTCTCATTCTGCACCACTCAACGTATCAGTGCTACAAAGCTTGAGATTGTCCTTCAAGGTCTGAAGAAGATCATTTACGTGGTTGAATTGTTGGCATCAGCCGATGGTAATATCACGGCAAAGGAGGAAGAAAAACGGGTGAAATATCAAGCACTTCCCTTCGAGCTCAGCAGGCTATACAAAGGCTACAAATTTCATCTTGTAGTTCTCATTATCGACTGTCTTGGAGGTATGAAAGCTTTATTTCTGAGCCAACTCAACAAAATCCCGGCTTACCAGCGTCAGGCTTAGTCCATCGCAAACCGGCTGCAAAAGGCTGTTCTTCTGGGATCACTTCATCTGGTCCGTCAACACTGCTTCTCATAACATTCTACAGAGATTGTTAGCTCTAAAAAAAAATCCACATGTTAAACTTTCATCACCAACTGTGTCGTCTGCCGTCAGAGGTCATCCGCGGCTAGAGACCGTACCCCAAGGAACAGTGTTGTACGAAGTCTCTTGCGCCAATCTCCCGCTCTTGCTTACCTTCTGGGATAGAAGGAGCAGGACTGGCTGACGTACACATTCGAATTGCTTCGGGATTCGTTGCTTTAAGTTAGGGGCTCTTACTTCACGTTAGAGGTCCAGGACCTTCAGCTCTAAGCCGGTACCTCTGGAAATTTTTCTATGTACTCTTACCAAGGTTCTGGTGGTTCGGATTCCACATTGAGTTGCAGTAGCTCATCATGCACTTGACTGCAACTAAGTCCGTGGATGGTAGGGTAAAAAACGAGGGTTCACCCAATATGTCAAATTAGGCTGTCTTATGAGATCACTTGATTGCATTATAAAAATGCCCCATGCAGACTATTCAAAAAAACCAACCTTACCAATAATGCCTTTGACCAATTCGGCTGTAAGCATCTTAACCCTGAGAGAAAAATGAGCTGCCTCACTTTTTTAAACATAAAATAGAGTGGATTCATAAAACAGATTAAAATAAATTAAGTATATTATTTGACCATATTTTATTCTAATCTTCCTGTTCAACAAATACAGCATCGATAGAATAATATTTTTATTCGGGATTACTATACAATTTTCATATTTACAATTACTTTTGTAATCAGATGTAAAGATGTCGCAGCACTTCGGTAGAAGTTTCGGAAAGACAGTTTCGAAATTACTTGTCAACATTGTTCGTGCAGATCGTGAACGAAAATTTTTTAGATCTGTATCCGAAGCTTTCGATTTCTATTCAAAAGTTTGAACGAAAAATGTCGAAAATAATAGCTAGTATATCAATTTATGAATTACTTAAGAATATTGTTCCAAAAAATTGGATGCTGTCACTATCCGAATATTTCGGATGAAATCAGATGCGGTTTTCCTAAAGGTTCAAAGAGAATTAGAAACCCTTCGAAAGCTTCACAAATGATTTTATATCTGAAATTTTCGTTGCTACTTGAAATATCCAGTGAAGACAACACCATTTGGCATTGTTACAAAAATGTGGGTTTTATCAGAATGACGTGGAATATATAGACGATATTGATTTCGATTAAAAACTTTAAGATTTGCAAATAAAGAAGTTTCATTTCGTACAATTACAATAATGCCTCTTGGAACAGGATTTGTTTCAGGGTGGACAAATCTTCCATTTGTTTCCAGTTCTGTAATCCAACCGAATCCATCTGGCATCATTATATAAACAATTATTTTACCATATTCTGCTGTATAAATCCAGGAAGGATATGGTGTGTATCCGTAAGATTGGAGAACTCCAGAAACCTCAGAGCTATCCGTAAAACGTAAATGAACCAAGTTTTCTGGTTCGATTTTAGTAAAAGGACGAGTAAGTGGGGACGGTCGAGCATATGGGCGACCACGTCGGCGTGGTGCTGATTGATTATCTTGTGTATTGATGGTATGTATACGTTCTCTAGATCCCTCCGCACCTAATTTATAAACATAAAACGTCTTACTTATTTTACAGTTAATTTAAACTTATTTGAGAGATTATAATTTATTCGGTAAGCTTACAATCAATATTTTCGAGGTAGAATCTAGGAACGAAATTCTAAAATTTCTAAAATCTTTAGTGATTCAGATTGTACTAATTAAATTGGGAATAGATCATCATCGTCATCATATAACCAAATTGTCTCCATTGTCTTTATTTTTTTAACACTGATATTAAGAAAGGAAAATTACAACATAGCAAATTAAATTTTTTATCTCAATATTTTACATGCCCAGAGCTTCAGTTTGAGCCAATCCCGAAGAAAATAGGACTAAACTAAAAACTTTGACAGCATAGAGGTCTAAATAACTAAATTTTCCCTATTTTTCATATAGCAGGGAATGAAATTGGGAAAATTGGTTATTAGTGAACATTTTCCTACATTTTGAGAACATGTGATAATTCTTATACTATACTACATTTATTAAACTTACATTTAAAGTCAAGTGAAGCCACGAATGTTAGGATTAGAAGAGCACCGAGGATCTTCATTTTTTTCGGAAGTCACGACTACAGCGAGCTCTAAGCTGATTTTTGCAAAATTTCGTAAAGGGGAACTGATAATTTTCCGGAATGTCCTCACCGCTATATCAATTAATCACTATCCAAATAACGCAAAATTTCTAATCTGTATTTATTATATGATGTAAAGATTTTAGAATTTGTCATATTTGGTAGATTTATTAGCCATCATTGAGCATTCAGAATTTAAGAAACTAATAATGCATTGTAAACTACATACATAATAGAGACAATAAAATATAGTTTTAATGAAGATACGAACATCAAAATTGACTTCACTTTGTGTCTTATGTATTGTCACAAACATATTTGAAAGAATTTCATAATCCTGGCAGTATTTTAAAAAATCTGGGAAGTTATTCGTGAAGTAAAAGTCTGTGAATGTTAGTATGTCTTAGAAGAAGTGAACAAGATTCTGAACAGTGAGATTGTATCCCTTGATTACTTAATTAAAGCCTCGGCAGAGATAACGATTGATCAAGGTTTTTTATTGATAAGAGTACTTAGATTTTAAACTATGTTTATAGTACGATAAGAGATTTCTGCCCAAGGGTTTTCTTTTCTATGACGCAATGATACACTGTTAGAAATGTTTACATTTAATTTAACTGGAGGGGCTAACAATAAGAGTTTATATTAATAAAAAGCTAATTTCTGGTAATGACGATATAATATATCACCTCCATATTCGAGAAATAAGAAAACTTTATTCTAATATTCACTAATTTTTATTTATATATTTTGGAAGAAACGGCCATACCACGCTGAAAACCCCAGTTCTCGTCAGATCACTGAAGTTAAGCAGCGTTGGACGCGGTTAGTACTTGGATGGATGACCATTCAAGAATACTGAGTGATGTTGGCACATCGTGGGTGTGGTGAGCCCACAGTTGTAGTTATTCACTACAAGAAAACTATCCACCTAGAAACACTACCCGAATCAGGTAGTGTCACGCCTACCCTGAAAGGGAAATGGCTTAATGGTATACATACAAAATTTTTAAAGCGATATTTTAATAGGATAGAAATTTTCGTAAGCCAAAGGTCAGTAATCATACTCCTCGAGTCCTCTAAATGCTAAAACTATGCATGACTCATTTTTTTCAGAATGTGAATTTATCTTGTTTTGTTCATTTGATCTACTGATTTGCTATATCACACAAGCTATTTTTGACATAGTTATATTCAGTAGTAAAATATTTCAGAGTTGAGGATTACAATTTTTTATAAAATGGCCTATAACCTTAAAAAATATTTAAGGTGGTTTAGGAAATTTTTCGTATTCGAAAATCTCCTTGTGCAGAATTTATTTAAACCAATTTTGATAGGAATTTTTGATAGGAATTTCAGTGTTTGAAAATTCCTACAACATTTCTTTGAACCATTCTACGATAAAATCTGTAGAGAAGATACCAACTATACGCCTCTCAATCTCGCTGATCCGAATGATGTTAACAACCTATGAATCTGTATTATCATCGGAGATGGTAACGATCAATCAGAATAGAAATCTTTTCACACATCGTGAGAATGGAAATCTACAATATCGATCAAAGTTATCTCCTCTAATACTGAAAATTTTAACATCTTTTCAGACTAGATGGAGCTATACAAACTAAGCTACTAGAGAGATCAAGGAAAAATCATATTTCTTCCTCGATCTCTCCAGTAGCTTAGCGGTAGAGCACCTAACCGGTAATCAGTTGACCTGGCGTTCGAATCCCAGCGGAGCGAAAGAAGAAGATCTTTTTTCTGAATGAATTTAATGTTAACAACCTAGCTCCCTCGCTAGAGCAAATCGCACAGGAAAGGAGACAAAACCCATTACATGGACAGCACCCCAGGAAACAAGATCAATGTATAGTAACCAGAGAAGCATCCAACCTGCGGCTACGAAGAAGCGGCAACAGGAATCACCAAAAGTTTAGAAATTTTTAATTGATGACTGGCCGTTGTATTTGATTTTTGTCCTTACTAGTGGCCTTACGACCAGGTCCCTTAAGGACCTGTGATAAATTTAATATAATAGTTACAAACATATAAGGAGCCGCAGTAGAACCTCGGTGCCTTAGACGATAGCGCGTCATTCCCGAGCCGGTATCAATAAAAAATTTTCTATCTACTTCAGCTAGACCTTTGGTGGTACGGAACCCACCTTAAACTATAGATCCTCTGAAAAGAGGCTCATTTCCGTCCAAGGTACAGGCTCCATGTCAAGGGGTTTCTTAGGGGTCACTAGTCAACTTTGGGCTGATGCGGAAAAGAATTAGCGATCTCGTTGCGTAGAGGCTCCATGTCAAGGGAACTAGAACTCGTTAGTCGCTGGTCGATTTCAAGTAATGTTCACACGCACAGAACTTACATTACACACGAAGACAGTGCGTTCAATCTGCATCTAGCTGATGACCTTAGAGAGGTACCTCTCTGTCCACTCTAACCTGGCCGTATTCCCTTTACGGCCGGCTAAGAAAGCTGCTTGATGGCAGAGAGGGTGAGGCTCACTTTGCTGTGCAAAGAGGTCTGCATCATTCACTGTGAGATGTGGTACGCCTGGCAACTGAGAGTTATAATAACAAAACGCTGGAAACAAGAAAATGCACCGAGATCTAATAACTCGGTGAAGGTGGCCAGATTCGGTGTACTACTTTAGAATAAACACGGGTGCGGCACAATAGGCTTTATAGCTTAAGCGCCAGGGGGGGGGGCCTCGCGGACTGCCCCTCCCCCATTTAATCTAACTAAGGAGCCTCGGTGGCTCAGGCGATTAGGCGCTCAAACTTCACGTCAGAGAACCGGGGTTCGATCCCTGAGCCGGTACCTCGGAAAATTGTTCTATGTACTTATACCAAGGTTCTGGTGGTTCAGATCCCACTCTAAGCTGCAGTATCCTACCATCCGCTTAAGTTAGCTGCAAGCCAGTCCGTGGATGGAAGACTAAAAAACCAGGCTTTGAACAATATGTCAAATTAGGCACACTGCTCTTATCAGATCACTTGATTGCATTACAAAAAAGTGTCCGTGATTGATGATATATACTGAGACAGCCCCGTGCAGACTGTTCAAAAAAGCTAACTCTAACAAAAATGCCTTTCATATATTAGGTTGTAACCATCTGAAGCCTGAGAGAAGAATGAGGTTCCTCATTTTTTTTTATAACATAGATTAAGACTATAGAATAGATTAATATAAAATGAACTAATTCTTTGACAATATTTTATTTTACTTTTCCTGTTCAACATGTACAACATCGATAGATTAATGTATTCATTCGGGATTATTACTCAATTTTCATATCAACATTAATTTTTTCATTAGATTTACAGATTGTGTGGCACTTCGGTAAAAGTTTCGGAAAGATAATTTCAAAGAGACTCGTAAATATTTTTCGTACAGATCGTTACCCAACTTTGTTTAGATCTAGTTCCGAAGCTTTCCATTTATGTTCGAAAGTTTGAACGAAAAATGTGAGTAATAATAGCTAGTACATCAATTTATAAATTACTTAGGAACAATGTTCTGAGGAATTGGATACTAACACTCTATCCGAAATTTCCGAATGTAGTCGGATAGAGATCTCGTAACGGTTCTGAGAAAATTATAAACAATTAAAAAGCTTCCAAAATAATTATATATCTGAAATTTGTGTTGCTACTTGAAATGGCCAGTGAAGACAACACCATTTGGCATTGTTACAAAAATGTGAGTTTTTTCATAAAGACGTGGAATGTATAGGCGATATTGATTCCGACTGAAAACTTTAAGTTTTCCACATAAAATAGTGCCACTTGGTAATAAGAATACTTGAATGAACATTGGAACAGGAATTCTTTCGGAATGGGTAAATCGATCATCCTTTTCGAGTTCTGTAATCCAACCTGATCCATCTGGCATTAGTACATAAACAATTATTTTACCAAATTCTGCGGTATAAATCCAGGAAGGATATGGTGTGTATCCGTAAGATTGGAGACCTCCAGAAATCGCAGATTTATCCGAAAATTCTAAACGAATCGAGTTTTCTGGTTCGATTTTAGTAAAAGGACGACTGAGTGGGGACGGTCGAACATATGGTCGACCACGTCGGCGTGGTGCTGATGGAACGTTATGTGTATTAATGTTCTGTATTATACGTTCTCCAGATCCCTCCGCACCTAATTTATAAACATAAAATGCTTCATTTATTTTCAAGTGAATTTAAATTCATTTTAAATATTATTATTCATTCGGTAAGCATTGAATAAATATTTTCGGTGAGCCAGGGAACACAATATTAAAGAATATTCAAAAATGTGACACCTCAAATTCAAAAGTTAGCCTAAATTCAATGAAAATGTATTTCGATTCAAGTAAAAATGATTTGAATTTGAGAAAAGCTTTGATCAAATTCTGAAATTCAGATATTGACCTCCCTGAAGTCCGATAATTTGTTGATGAATTCCAGTTAATCTCTGTATATAAGTACATTTCTTGATGTAAGCTGTGACAATTTTATTATTATACCATTAAGCCATTTCCCTTTCGGGGTAGGCGTGACTTGCTTGGTTGGAAAATAGTAGTATGTGGATGGGTATATAGGTATAAGGTAGATAGGTATAGATGTAAGGTATAGATATTTTAGATTGATCTAGAATTCTCGTGTCATTTCTTTAAATGACAGGTTCATTCCGCAACACTGCTCCGACCCAGGTTTCTGATCAATTTCTCTAGCGATCACCCCAAATGAAGAGTCTCAAAAAATTGTTATGTGTGGTTCCCCACTAGGGCCCATTAGTATCCAAGGTCTTTGTTTTGGGCGTCATTCACTCTATTGTCATTCTGTTTACAAACTATTTGTCGCCACACTTTTCTGTCCTGGCATACTACTCTATCTTCCTTCACGTCCATGCATTTTTTCATGCAACCTCTCGTGTTTCTATGGCTTCTTATAAATCTTCGGATCTCATTCACAGATTCTAACCATTTTTTCGGCGATCTACCTCTGGACATTCTGCCATTTACTTTACCTTTATACACTTGTTTGGTCAGTCGTTCATCTTTCACTCTTTCAACATGTCCGAACCATCTTAACTGATTTCTTTCCCATATGTCAACTAGTGTCTCTCCTGTACCACATGCTTTGAGGATTATCTCGTTTCGGACTTTGTCTATTAGCGTTTTCCTGCATATTGTGCGCAAAGGTTTCATGCCAATAGCGTTAATTTTACTCCTATCCTTTTCTTGACAGGTCCATGTCTCGCTACCGTATAGTACAGTCGGTACGAATATAGAGTTATGTATGGCCATTTTAGCTTTTTTTGATATGTTTTTATTTCTGAGAATAGACCCTACTCTAGAGATAACCTTCTCACCCTCATTTATGCGCCTATCTAACTCCCCATCTATTTTTCCGTCGCTAGTGAATAGGCTACCCAGATATACGTACTTGTCAACTTCTTCTAATCTGTCATCATTCAGGACAATGTTGCACATTATTTTCTCATTTTCCCCCTCAAATACCATGATTTTTGTTTTATTTACGTTAATTTTGTGGCCCATGTTCTTCATGCTTGTGTTCAGTTTATTAAACATTCTTTGCAAGTCCTGGATTGATTCTGCCATAACAATCTTGTCATCTGCGAAAGCTAACCCACGTACCCTCACTGTTTCGAGATCTACACCTTCTTCATCGAAGAGGGCCATTCTTAGACACTTATCCATAAATATGATAAATAGCCATGAGGACATAACGCATCCTTGTTTCACGCCTTGCATAATATCGAACCAGTCACTCAGTTTTCCATTGACCCTTACACCCGCTTTACTACCTGTATATATTGTTTTTATTGCTGCAGGAGCCATCCATTGACTCCGTACTCTTTAAGGACTTCCCAAAATTTACTTCTATTTACCTTGTCAAATGCTTTTTCTAGGTTAACAAATGCACAGAAAACTTTCTTTCCTACTCTCAAGCTTTTTTCTGTGATCTGCCTTAAGCTAAATATCTCATCTGTACATGATCTTCCTGGCATGAATCCATTTTGAACTTCCCATATCTCTTCTTCTGTAATTTTCATTACCCTACGAATAAGTATTTTTGAGTATATTTTACTTACGGTACTTAGTAGGCTGATAACTCTGTAATTACTGCAGTTGTTTTTATCTCCCTTTCTTTTGTATATTGGTACGATAATCGCTTTTCTTCACTCGTCTGGGACTTCCCCATCTCGATACATAAATTTATCAATTCGCATAACCTGTGAGGTATGTACTTGCCACCGTATTTAAGCATTTCAGCGCTAATACTGTCTACACCAGCAGCTTTTCCGTTTTTTAAGTTCTTAATTATATCTCTAACCTCAGTGACACATACATTTTCAATTGCGTTTTCTAATACATTATGTACTATGTCGCAGTTCTCTTGCGCTATATCTTCACTGCCTAATAATTCTCTAAAAGAGTCTTTTAAAGCGTCTACTATTCTGTCTGTATCATATAGCATTTCACCTTTGCTGTTTCTCATGCTGCCAAACTCTGTATTTTTACTTTCCTTCATCTGTTCAAATATTAGTTTCTTGCTTCCTTCAAAGTCGTTTTCTATTTTCGTTTTTTTTTCTGTTCTGATTTTATCTTTACTTTTCTTGACTAGTCGTTTAACTTCCCTAATTTTGTGTCTGTAATCATTTTTGAGCCTATTTCTCTCCTCATCTCTAAGCACTGTGATGTTCAACGTTCTCTCGTGCACTTTTTTCTTTTCTTTTTGGGCTGCCTCAATTTTATTATTCCAACATGCATCACCAGATTTTCTTCCTACAACCGCCGTACCACACACTTCAGTCTCACTCCTCACAATGACATCCACGAGCAAGGTTGATGCGACCTCTATATTTTTATTATCTATTTGTGTCACCCAAGTTACCTGATGTATGCGCTCATTTATATTCTTCTGAAAATCTATTCGCACTTCCGGTTTCTGTAAATTTTCAATCTTTATTCGCGTTTGTTTCGTTTTTACATTCTCATTCTAATGAGAAGGTATTCGTTTTATGTAAAATTTGACTTTGTCGGTTTTCATCAAATCTCTACGTTTTGAGACCTCCTGAGTCAGAAAACACGATTTTTACGAAGGTGTCTGTCTCTCTGTCTGTCCGTCCGCCTGTCTGTCTGTAGTATCGTGTAGGCACGATAACTTTTGAAAGATTGATCAGATTGGATTGTGCGTTGGCATACTTTTTTATGGCCTAAAAAGAAAGAACGAGTTTGTTAACCAGCTATTTTGGATGAAAATTCAAAAAGTGAGCACTTTTTTGAAAATTTTTGAGACCACATTTTTCAAAGATTTGAAAATTCTATAGTAGTACGCGAAGAGACGAACAGAATATTCTAGTGACTTTTTCTGATGAAAAAAAAATACCGGAGTGATAGCATTTTCAAAATTCCAAAAAACAAACGAAAATGAACATTTTAAGCCGAAAACGCACGATATGAAAAAAGTCAAGAGGAGAAAAACGTTGCTTCTTGAACACCCTACAATATTTTTATAAAACTTTTCGAATTTTCCGAAAAATCAAAAATTCAAATTTTGATCGCACAAAAAAATAATGAAAAATCAAAAATTTCATTTTGCTGTCAAACTATGCAAGATACGACAAAAGACGATTGTACAAAAATTGTACACCTAAAAAAGATCTACGAATTTGTTATTATTCGCTTTCTGATATGACGCGCATTTTTTGTTTTATTCGTAAAAAACAGCATTGAAAATAGGAAAATTAAATGTTTAGACGAATAACACGAGCTACGAAAAAAATGATGAAAACAAAATTTGTTCATCCAAAGAAGAGGTACGAATTTGTTATGAATTAGGTTTTGATAGGATGCGTAGTTTTTGTTTTATTCGTGAAAATAACATTGAGAGTAAAAAAAATCAAATTTTTGAAATAACAATGCAAGGTACGAAAACAGATAAATTAAAAAAAAAATTGTGCATTAAAAAAAGATTCACAAAATTGTAATCAATTTTTGTTGTAAGAATATATTCAAAATGAAAAAAATTAACTTTTTTGAAAAACGGCACAAGCTGAAATAATATTTTAACTAATAAAATTGGTCACCTAGATTATATCATTATTATTTTACATATGAAATCAAATACAAATGTAGTAATTTGTATATGAAGAACATATAACACGAAGCACAAAGTGCGCGATCAGTGTATTTCGGAGCGTGAAGCGCGACGACCAAATCGTGCGCCGTAAGTGCGCTCAAACTTTTTTGTTTTTATCATACGGTGCAAATGATTTTTAAATCAAATATCGAGCGCGAAGCGCGAGTGTCTGGATGAGAATGTGTTCCTTAAGGTCGATAGAACCTTGAGTAAATAAAGTTCCTTTCCAGTCTAAAATAAAAACAAATTTAACAATCACTTCATATTTAGAGGTTTTGATAATTTTATAATACTTGCAAATAAACTTCTTTTCATCGAAGTCGAACACGAAGTTCAAAAACCTAGAGGAACCGAGCGTAAAGAGCGATGAATATACGCCCCAGCACGAAGCGCGAAGTGAATACATAATCAAGCGCGATTTCTTTTTGGGCTGCCTCAATTTCATCATTCCACCATGCATCACCAAATTTTCTTCCTACAACCGCCGTACCACATACTTCGGTCGCACTACCGGTTTCTGTAAATTTTCAATCTTTATTCGTGTTTGTTCAGTTTTTTTTGTTCTCTTTCTTCTCCATCCCCGCCCCAAGTTTATTTTGGAGACTAAAAGGTAATGATCAGTATTGCATTCGGAACCCCTCATGACTCTTGTATCTTTAACTAGTTCTCTTAGTCTCTCAGCTGCAATAACGAAGTCAATTATACTGCGGTTACTTTCTTTACACCAGGTGTACGTGTGGATCATTTTATGTCGAAACCAAGTATTTGTAATAAATAGGCCCTTCTCTAAGCACAAGCTAACTAATTTTTCCCCGTTATAATTTTTCCTTGTTGGATCCCCAAACTTATAACTGGGGCGTAACACGCTATGATAAATAATCTTCAGATTCCTACCTTCATTCTAGCCCACAGCAATCTGGGTGATACAAAATCATGATCTTTGGGATGCTGTCTTGCCTTTTCATTCATAATCAAGCCGACCACCTGACTGTCATGTGATTCACTACCTACTCCTGACCATATTTCAAAACCGCCTTTCAATAACCAATTTTCTATGTTTCTACTTTCGCAACCTGAAACTCGACCTTTACGTTTACCGCGTATATGCATTTCGTTAATCAAAGTTTCAGTCCATTCCCAGGCTACTTTATTGTTTGTATTATTTATGTTTAGATTGTACACCCAACTAACACCTTTATGCGCGAAATTTGTTTTGCGAGTCGAAATCATGTCCAAGTTAAGTAGTGATTCGTCGTACGGCGGAGAGTCTAGGTGTAACGTTAGTCCCACCAAAACTTCTGTTACTAGGGGGGGGGGGGGCTTTTATTTTCGATTTTGTTTGATATAAAAGGTTGATCGTGAAATAACGACTCTTGGTGTTTTCTGTTTTAGTGTAAGGTATGCTAATATAGATTAAGTGTGTGAATAATTCTGATTTTTTCCTCATTTCGAAACAATTATTTGCAAATATGTTACGTTTGTGGAGGCTACGTAGTATGATCTAAGATCATGTCAATATTGCAATGTAAGACAGCGAATTTTATTTCTTATCTCAATTCTACGTGCCAAAATATTCAATTTGATCCGTCCCCGAAGAAAACTGGAATTAAAGAAAAGCCTCCAGCACAGGGGCCTAAATAACCAAATTTTCACCCATTTTTCTTATTTTTCATATTTTGAATTTAAATATGAAGCGGATTTTTGCCAAGGTTCTTGGTATCTTTCTACGCTCCGCAGTGGTCACTTTATGGGATAAATACAAAACCTCAGGATGGTGGCTTAAATAGTTTTTTTTGCAGGCGAGGTAAGATACAGACAGACGCTAGCTACATAAATTGTTCCATGTCAAATTAGCAGGAAATGAAATTGGAAAAATTAGTTATCAGCGTACATTTTCCTACATTTTGATAAAATTTGATCATTCTTATACTATACTACATTACTATACTATATTACATCACACTTACATTTGAAGTCAAGCAAAGCCACGAATGTAAGTATTAAAATAACGAGAATCTTCATTATTTCCAGAAAGTCACTACAACTATCTGTAAGCTCGTTTTTGAAAAATTTCGTAAACGCAAACTGATAAATTTCCGGAAGGTCATCACTGTTTTATATACTGCCGTTCAAACAAAGAAAGTAGTAATGACATGTTGAATGAGGCAGTGTCACCCCAACCTCAAATTTATAATCTTTTCTGTTTACAAATTATATCTTAGTTTGCTTATCGTTTGAATTTAAAAACATATTTTCACTTAATTCTTGTTTTAAAAGTTTAATTTTATGAAACTCATTTATATTTTGGTTTTTAACTTATCACTAATTGCAGATTAGATAGACGAAATATATACACCAGATATTGTAACTACTCTCTCACATTGAAAACTGAGAATAAATAATGATTTTACATAATTAGATGAAAGATAACCGTACCGGATAGCACAAAATTTTCTCTGAACGTTCCTGGAAAATTCCAATGGAAGGTGCGGAGAATTCAAAAAATGTTCCTGGAAGATTCTCGAAAGTATGTAAGTGGCAAGAGGAATTATATTTATTTAATTAATTAAATTTATTTAATTAATTAAATTTATTTAATTAATTAAATTTATCCAATTCCTCACGAACATTCTCCGAACCTTCTTTGGGAACGTTCTCTGATACGCTGATTGCTTACTTTTTGCGGGAATCTTCCTGGAAAATTTTCCAGATTTCTCCGAACCTTTTTATTGGAATGTTCCAAAAATATTTAGGGACACTTTCATGCTATCTGAGATATTTGGTCATATCCGAAGCTATTTTCTGCGTAGAATCCGAATCCGAGGTCAGAATTGGCCCATCAGGTCAGGATTGTGAGATATTTGAGGTTATGTACTCGAAAAATGTGGTTTTTGCATACTTTTGAGGTTATGTGAAGGATGATTAAAAATTTGTTGGTCTTTCTTACTAGTTGCATCATTTGACACTGCTCTTGCCCTTCAAAATAAGCTTTTGAGCGGTTACTTACGATTTTTCCTTACAAAGTTACGACCATTTTAAGTTATGAAATATATCATCACAACGTTATGAGCATTCACATTAACACTTTGGGGCATACATTCTCCTACTAAATAATTTTTCTTAAAAATGTGAGCTTAGAGGTTCTATCTATTCATCTATCTAGAAAATTTTACTTGGGAGTTTTCGGCGATGCTGATTACGAATATCATGTCAGAAAATAGAAATTTTTATTTCTAAGATTTCAAAGTGTTAATGTGAATGCTCATTACGTTGCGGGGATATATTCCATAACTTGAAATGGTCGTAACTTTGCAAGGAAAAATCACAAGTACCCGCTCAAGAGCTTATTTTGAAGAGTAAGAGCAGTGCCAAATGATGAAACTGGTAAGAAAGACCAACAAAAATTTTATTCATCCTGTACATAACCTCAAAAGTAGCTAAACCCTCAATTTTTCGAGTACATAACCTCAAATATCTCACAATTCTTATGCGGTGGGCCAATTCTGGCCTCGGATTCGGATTCCACGCAGAAAATGGCTTCAGAAATGACCCCCAGATGTCAAACAACAAAACCGAAACAAATTTTGAAAATCGAAAACAGTACTCTGTTGAAACGTAGCGCATGAAGACCCCGAATATGTGTACACCAGAACCGCGTTTTAGTAACCCGCGGTTTAGTGATTCCTAGAACTACTGGCCCACGCAGTTTTTCAGCGTGGAACTACTGCGCATGCGTTGCATAAGTTGCATCATTGGCTGCCGTTCGCGCGCTTATTTGAAATGTTAAAAAATACGATTTTTTATTTATTATTAATAATTAAAAATAATTATATTTTAACATGTTAAAGTGGTACGTGGATAGTTTTCAATATATTCTAAGCATCAGGTTAAACAATAAAATGAGCATTCAGTAAATAAAGGATATCATTTTAATCAATGTAATGTTTAAAAAAATTTTTTTTATCATTTTTACTAATTTATGCATTCAAAATTTTGTATATTAATTACAATGGATATACAAATTTTACTACAGGTACATTTCGAAATATTTGACATATATTTATCGAAAAATAGTAATTCAAATGTTATTAAAGTTAAATATTAAGTAGAAACTCAGTCGAATTTATTTTAAAACTTTCAAAAAAGCATTTTAAGTGGGAGATAATTTTTTTTTTAATCACCAGCATAGATATTAAATTTATTTTTGACAATGAAGAATCAACGCGTTTCGAACTGGTTTCCAGTTCGTTTTCAAGACGCTTGAAATACAACAATTTTCGAAGATTTTAAGGGACGACTGGAAAATCCAGAAAAATAAAATTCCCGATACAGTAACATTTTCGAATTGGAAAATTCCCGACAGAAACTTGCCGAATTATAAAATATCCGAACTAGAAAATTTCCGAATTGAAACTATTGGAAAAATAATTTTTTAATAGATATTATTTATTTATTTCATTATTGAAAATACAATTTATTAAAATATTTTTATCGGAGACCAATTTTTTTTTATGTTAATAGTTTTTAAGATTATTGTTTGAATTATTATTAACAATAAATGTATAAAAATTGTATAAAAAATAAATTTTGACACACGTGCGAACAAACATTGCAGGATTCAACTCAGCACTGATTTATCTCTAGGTTTCTTTTTAATTCTTTTTAGATTAAAAATTCGATTTTCGCGAACGTTTTTCGTAATTTTTTAAAATGCTGTGCACGTTTTGAAACCAAATTGTTCATCCAGAAGTACATTTTTTCAATTATTGTTATTTGATTCTTTTATTTTTAATCAATAATATTGATTAAAAAAACAATTTTTTTAATTGTTTAAATTCGGGAATTTTCAAATCGGGATTCTTATATTTCGGCAATTTTATAATTTCAGTAATTTTATTATTTGGGAATTTTTTAATTCGTGATTTTCAAATTTCGGCAACTTTATAATTCCGGGAATTTTATGAATCGGAACTTTTCCAATTCTGAAATTCTACAGGGACCGAAATTTCATTTTTCTGGATTTTTCTGTCGTTCCTTAAAATCCTCGAAAATTTTTGTATTTTTCGCATCTTGAAAAGGAACTGAAAAGCAGTTCGAAACGCACTGCTTTATAATCAAAAATAAATTTAACATCTGTGCTGGTAATTAAAAAAAAATCGTCTCTCATTTAATATACTTTTTTGAAAGTTTTAAAATAAATTCGACTCAGTTTTTATTTAGTATTTAACATTTATAACATTTGAATTACTATTTCTCGATAAATATATGTTAAATATTTCAAAATGGGTCTGTAATAAAATTTGTATATCGATTTTAATTAACATAAAAAATTTTGAATGCATAAATTAGTAACAATAATTAAAAAAATAAAAAAAACATTATATTAATTAAAATATTTTTTATTTACTGAATGCTCATTTTATTTGTTAACCTAATGCTCAGAATATATTAAAAACCATCCACGTACCACTTGATCATGTTAAAATATATTTATTTTCAATTATTAATTATAAATAAAAAATTGTATTTTTTAGCATTTGAAGAAGCGCGCGAACGGCAGCCAATGAAGCGCCTTATGCATCGCATGCGCAGTAGTGTAGAGGACCTGCCCTGAAAGCACTGGGCGAGAGACGGTTGCGACTCCCGCCTCGGTAGAGCCGCCCTGCGCAAGTACTCAGTTGAGTATATTGCGCAATATTATGCATTACAATTGAAAACGGTTCCGGCGGCTCTAACTGTTTACGTTTCGGAATTTTTAACAAAATACATACATGTTCAAACAAATAATTGAATTTTCGAAGGAAATTAAGAAATTTCCAACCAAATATTTGAATTTTCAACCAAAAAGATGAGTCTCCAACTAAGAAGATTAATTTTCTATCAAAAAGACGAATTTTCAACCAAATACATGAATTTTCAATGAAATAATTAAATTTCAACCAAAAAAGACCAATTTTTAACTCAAATGATGAATTTTGAAGAAGAAAATTAATTTTTAAGAATGAAGTGACTTTCAATTAAATAGTTGAATTTTTAACCAAAACAGATGAATTTGTATTCAAGCAGATAAATTTTCTACCAAAAAAGAGAAATTTTCAATCAAATACATGAATTTTCAACTAACAGAGAGAAATTTTCAACAAAAAATGGAATTGTTACATTTTCTGTTAAAAAATATTAATTTTCTGTTTAAAAAAAATTATTTTCAACCAAAATTTTCAATTAAGAAAGACTTCTTAGTCGAGACGGAAAATTTCTTTTGAATTTTATTGAATTTTAAACGAAATACATGAATTTTCAAATAAAATGAAGAATCTCCAATAAAATAGATAAATTTTTAAACAAAAAAGATCAGGTTTATATTCATAATAGAATAGTTCAATTTTCTATTCAAAATATTAATTTTCTGTTAAAAAAAATTATTTAAAAAAAATGTAATAGAGTTGATATTTCGCCAAAAAAATATTTGAATTTCTAATCCAAAAAGTTTAATTCAACAAAAAAGACGAATTTTAAACAAAAGAGTTGAATTTTCATTGAAGAATTTCTTAGTGTAGAAGGAACAAAACATTTCAAAGTTATTGAATTTTAAACTAAATCTATAAATTTTCAACTAAAATCATGAATCTCCAACCAAATAGATTTTTTACCCGAAAAGTATGGATTTTATACCAAAAATGGAATGGTTCAATTTTCAATTTAAAAAATTAATTTTCAGAAAAAAACAACAATTTTTTTGTCAAACTATTTCAATTTTTACCCAATAAACTTCATTTTAAGCCAAGGAATTTTCAACCAAATAGTTGAGTGTTTAACCAAAGGAGATTAATTTTCAATCAAACAGTTCACTTTTCAACAAAATAAGGGGACATTTCTGCCAGAAGAGATGATTTTTTCGAAACAAAAATACGAATTATCAAGAAAAGAATTGAACTTTCAACGAAATAAAGGTTTGTAGTCGAGAGAGGAAAAATTTTCAACAAAATTGTTGAATTCTTAATCCACGATTATGAATTTTCAATAAAAAATGTTAATTTTCAACCAAATAGTTGAATTTTGAACCCAAAAAGACGAATTTGAAAAAACAACTTCAATTCTGAAAAAAATAATTAAATTTTTAACCAATTAATTGAATTTTTATCCAAAAAAGATTAATTCTTAACCAAAAATATAATAGTAGAAAAATGAATATTCAACTCTTGAAATTAATTTTTTTTCTTTCTGAAAGAGTTTCTATAGATTTACCTAGTTCCGACTCCCACTTCTGGAAGATTTTCAACTTCCTAGGATTTGCGTATAAGTAATTGTAAAAACCTAATGTTTTTCGTTGAAAAAAAATAGAAAATTTCTTCGGGAGCTCAGTTTTCATATTTCAATGTGCATTGCAACGGTCAGGATTTGGTAGTGACATAAAAACTGACACTTCATAGTTGCTACTCATGAAAATCCAATTTCGGGATAAAATAGATCAACAAGCATTCACCAATAACACAAATATCAAAACAAATCATTTTTTCATAGCAATATATTTACAAGATACAATAAAATATTACAATTATATGCATCATACAGATAACTTTTATGAAAAGTATTTGAAAGTGCAATTTTCTCTAACGAAAATAACTATTCAATCCAAATCCTGCCCACGGATTACTCTTTAACCTGGGAAACAAAGGACCAATGTTTAGAATATGCTTTTTAATTACAAATGGTCAATTGTAATTAATGATATTTATACGTACATTTCTATAAATTGCGAGAACAGCATCGGATTCATCATGTCTAATTTCAATATTAGCATCACCATTTTGGTCGACATGAACCTTTTTCCCAGTGCAGCTTCCATTAATCAAGTCTCCAGAAATGACATCACAATAAGTTCCAGATGGGAGACAAACATGAAGTTTTTGGTTGAGATCTCCGTTTTCTAAATTAATGGCTATAAATCCAGCGCTACCACGACAGAAACCGATTTGATAGTTTCCATTGTCCCACCAAGATTCAATTTGTGTACTATTGACTGCATTACGAAACTTCACCATGTTGTAAATCTGTCTCCAGCGATGTTCACAGACCCATCCATTGCTACAAGTGTTATCAGAGATTCCAGGAGATAAAATATTACCATTGCCATCAGCTGGTGGTCCAACATCGAAATTAGTGAAGTCGAAGGAACTCATCACTTGAGGAATACCATATGGATGAGCCAACATAAAAGCTATTGCCACCTGTAAATTAGATTTTAGTTTTGCTTTGAAACATGTAAAAATATTTTTTACACAAACAGAAATTTATTTTAAATTTGAGAGGAAATTCGATTTGTATCAAAAAACCTCCTTTCGACATTAGAGGACATTTCTCTGAGTGAAGATAAGGTTGTCTTCAAAGAAAAGCATCGTCTTCTTGGCTGTTTTGTTTCGAAGCATGTTTAAATCTTTTTTACACAAACAGATTTGGCTACAAGATTTGTTGAAGTTTGTCAAATGACAAATGAAAGTCCTCTTAACCCTGAATTCAAGAGGAAATACCATTTTTATCAGGAACATCCTTTTCACACAAGAGAACATTTCTCTGAGTGACGGTATATTTTCACGCCTAGGATGACGCTTATTTTTATTGTGAACAATTTTTTTTTTATTTTACCGCTTAGTTTTATTTGAATTCTCAATAAAATTATCTACAAATTTAAGCAAAATCGGTTAATATTAACCCGTGCCCCAAAGACCATGAAGCTTCCTGTTGATATAAAATGGGAAAATGGCCACATGTTCTTCATGTTTGATTTAAATGCAAAAATATTATACTGATGTAACTTATACTACATGATCATATTCAGAATACATCAAGGAATAAGAATCGGCTATAATGTTCAATATAAATGTGAAGAATGTTATTATTTGTTTAAACAATTTCTAAACTGTTAAAACAATACTTGTATGTTCACATACATATCCTATTGAAGAGAAACAAGAAAAACGTATTTTCTAAGCAATATTTCAACAAATTTTCACATTTTTGAGTTTATGTTCACTAATGGTTCCGTAAGTTTTTTAAACAATTTCTGATTGTTTAAATAATTAAAATTTGTGTGAATAATTTTTTTTCTCTAAAGGTGTGTACATCACAGCAGACTATCGTCGTCGATTTTCAGACGCCAAGAAAAAAAAATTGTTGATGAAATAATATGTATCCGGCGCTTACTTACGATAATAATTTTACTGAAACTCTACCAAAAAAAATTTTTAACAAAGTAATTGAACTTTTTACCAAGTAATTGAATTCTTACCCAAAGAAGATATTATTTTTTAAAAAAACTGCTGAATTCAATGAAAAAGACGAATTTTCCACGAAACAGATTAATTTTCTATAGAAAAAGATGACTTCAAAAAATTACATAAAAATGAATTTTTATCCAAAATATTCAATGTTCAAACAAAAAATATCAGTTTTCAATCAAAATGGAATAATTAAATTTTCAGCTAAGAAAATTTTTTTTCTATAAAAAAACAACAAATTTTTAACAAAATAGTTCAATTTTGAATCAAAAAGTTAAATCTTTAACGAAAACAATTTTTATCAAATTAGTTTAACTTTAAATAATGTAGTTGAATTTTCAACGAAAAAATATGTGAATTTTAAATAAAAAACAGTGCAATTCAAGCAAAAAAGACAAATTTGAAACCAAATAGGTGCATTTTTAACCAAAAAGATGTAATTCCAACCAAGAAGATTAATTTTCTACCAAGAAGTTAAATTTACAACTAAAAAAGATTGATTTTGGAATAAAAATGGAATAGTTACATTTTCAACAAAAAAAAAAAAAGAATAAAGCGAACGAATTTTCACAAAAATAGTTCAATTTTCAACCGAAAAGATGAACCTATAAATAACAAAATAAATGTTTAACAAATTAGTTCAACTTTCAATGAAGTAGTTCAATTTTAACCAAAAATATGTTATTCCTAAATAAAAAACAGTTGAAATTAACAAAGTTAAAAAAAATAGACATTTTCAAACAAAACAGATTAATTTTCAAAAAAAAACAGGTTTTAAATCCAACATGAAAATTTAAAATAAATTCTCTGAAAAAATTCCAGAAGATTTTTGAATATTTCAGATATGTCGAAAAAGTATAATTTTGTTTCATTTTATAGGATTTTGCAAAATTTTAGAAAAAAATCGAGTTAGTTTAAAAGATATTCAGGACTTTCAGAAGTTTTTAAAATAAATATCTTTTATACTGATGTCAAGACAAAAAGACATTAAAATTTTTTTTAGGAATCTTAAGGAAAGATTTTTGTTTCCTTGAATCCTTTCAAACTTCATAAGAAGCTTTGATAATTTTTTCGAAATCTTCATGAATTTACATTTTGTTTTGAATTTTTGTAAATCTTTTCAAATTTCAAATTATTTTTCAATCATTCGCAAAACATTCAAACCTTCTGAATATCTTTTAAAATTAGTCAAAGTTTTCTAAAACTTTTCTTAAAATTTCGAAAAATAAAAAAAAAACTTGCTTTAAATCATCCAGATTTTTTTTTTTTACAATTTTAGAATTCTTTTGAAATCTTTGTTAATTTTCTATTAAAATTCTTCTTTTTTTTTAAATTAGTATACATTTTGCCAGGAAATTTTAAGCAATTTTCTTTATTGTCGTGAAACCTTATAAAATGCTTAAGAAGCTTGAAAATTTTGATTTATAAATATTCAAAAATGTACAATTTTTAAATTTTTAAAAGATCTCTTCAAGTTCATGATTATTTTTTAATCTTTTTGGAACTTCTAAATGTCTCTTAAACTTGATCGAAGTTTTTTATAAAACCTTGTCATCTTGCTAATTGAAATTTTTTTGTCTGTAATCGTCCATATTCATTTTTGAAATTTGATAAAAAAAACTTGCTAATTGAAATTTTTTTTCTGTAATCGTCCATATTCGTTTTTGAAATTTGATAAAAAAAACTCAAGATGTCTTAAAATCTGTTTAAATTTTCTCTTAAAATTCATTTTTCAAAATAAAAAATCAGTATAAGTTTTGCCAGAAATGTCCAGCAATTTTTTCATTATCGTGAAACCTTTCAAAATCTTTGAGAAGCTTCAAACTTTTAATTTATTAATATTCAAAAATGTACTTTTTTCTAACTTTTAAAAATGTTTTCAAGTTTTAAATTAATTTATAATCTTTTTAAAACTTCTAAATGTCTTTTAAACTTGATAAAATTTGTTATAAAACTTTTTAATCTTGCTAACTGGACATTTTTGCTTTAAAATTGTCCATATTCGTTTTAGAAACTTTAGGAAATAATTAAAAATGTTTATTTTGGATGTTAAGGTTCTTGACTAGGTAATTACGTTAATAATTGTGATGTTAATTTTTTTGTCAGCTGGTCTAAAATCAATATTTTTTTAACATTGATTTTTTGAACTGTGAAAAAAAAATGCTCTATAGCTCCACTGGGATTCGAACAGCAGGTCTTTCAGATTGCCGGTCTGATGCTCTAACCACTAAGCTACGGAGAGACGAGATTATTTTCTTCACAACCCTTCAAAAAATATTGATTTCAGACCAGTAGACAAAAAAATTAACAGGAATTTTAAGAAACATTTTCATTATCTTGAAACGTTTTGAAATTTACAAAAAGCTTCTTTATTATAAATCTTTAAAAATCTATACACATTACATTTTTTTATATCAGAGTGCTGAGCAACTTTGTTCCATTAATCATTATTGTTATTGAATATATTATTTAAATAACCATAAATTTCTCATAAGCCTGAAGTTTTACAGACTTTTCATTTTATATGTGAAAAAAAGGAAGCATATCTTCATCCAATCATGGAGAGTCCACAATAGGATTGAGAAACCGACGTAGTATTGACTTGACGTAGACTTTACATAGCAGTAGCGTGGGCACGATGCACGCGCATGTATTGCCAACGGCTTATTTTTATGTGCCGTTCGCGTTCCACTGTTCCGGAGAATCAAGATTAAAATGGCCGACTCAAGGTGCCGTTCCATGTGGAAAACTGATGAGAGTGAAAGAGACGGACGGATCTATTTGTCTCTTTCACTCTCAACAGTTTCCCACATGGAACGGCACCTTAAGTCGGCCATTTTAATCTTGATTCTCCGGAACAGCGGAACGCGAATGACACATAAAAATAAGCAGTTGGCAATACATGCGCGCTCATCGCATCCACGCTACTGCTATGTCAAGTCTACGTCAAGTCAATGCTACGTCGGTTTCTCAATCCTATTGTGGACTCTCCATCATAAACGCGCTTTTCTCGACAACAATAGTTTCAAATTGTTTCGAGTAATTTCGAGATGGTTCGAGAAGTAATTGAAAATGGCGCCATGCGCTTTTTAATAATTGGATTTCGAAATACCTTGTACAATTTTGAATCCTTGTAAGTTAAAACTCGACCACCACTGCGTTGGGTATCGTGGTTATCAACGAAAACCAAAGCATGATCTGATGGTAACATTCCCCATTTTTCGCCCCAAGTAACCAGCCATTTCAAAGGATTGTTGCCTCTCACAGCATTCGATAATTCGTTTCCATATTTGAATTCCGTTACTACTGCCATACCATCGTATTCTTTCGTGGACACAGCACCTGGATCTCCAATTACTTCCTGATAAATAAATGGACGTGCACCTTCAGGAAATCCGTGTTCTGTATTCAGATTGTGCAGTTTTGAGTAGATTGCTTCGAGGTCTTTTGGCCACATGTGTTTTGCGGCATCAATACTGTTAAGAAAAGAATTTTTTATTATATTTTAACTATTAGTCCAGGCATTACATCGAAATAATGAGTGAAATTCCTGAAAAAATCCTACTTCCAATATTTTTAATGAGAAAGTTTCGTTAATGTGTCCCTTTTGACATATCAAGAATGCTAAAACAGACCAATTGCCAAACTGTTTTTTTAAAACAGTTCCAAAAGTTACTTTTGCGTGAACGGATGATTCCCATTGCATTTAGAGCAAAATGTCTTCGAGAAAAAAGAAAGAAGACAAAATTGTGGAAAAATTTTGTCAAAAAAATAATTCGCTATCTTCCATAGGTTTCGAGTTATGATATATTGAAAAATCCCCACTTTTTTGGATTATCAGCGAAAAATCACTGAGTTTCAAAGAACACTATGTACCCTTGCACCTAATTACTGCACGGAAAAGTGTTTAGTACTATCATTTTGGGAATTGCAAGGTTTCAAAAATTCCATTTTTTTGCATTTTTGACTAAAAACGGCGAAGTGGTGCTTTTGGAAAATACCTCGTTTCCTGTGGATCCCATGACAAAGTTTCCATCAAATAAATAAAGGTGGAGTTAATTTAGCGTAAGTTCAACAAAAAAATCTTCTAGCCCTAATAGGTCTCGATAGATGACCTTGGAAAGTGCACTCTTCATGCATAGAGGCACCTGAGAGTACCGTAAAGTAGAGCTACGGTCATATTTTGACATTTTTATCCCAAATAAGTATATATAATTCATTCATCGTGTATAATACGTCTTATGTTATTAATAAATAAATAATTGTTTATAATAAAAGCTTGCTATCACCACTTATGATTACTTTTTGGCCATTTTTTAGTATTTTTGTCGAAAAAAGTGATTTAATTGATTGAAAATGTGTAATATGTTTTTTTATCCATAAACAATTATTTTTCTTTTCTTTTACTAGGAATGGAAGCTTCTAATGTGTGCCCTAAGGGTTTACATTTTCTTGTATCTCTTCCCTATTCCTTTACACACCCCCCACACACTTTATTGGTGGTGGGAGGGGGGCCTACAGTTTAAGGTGGGTTCCGAACCATCAAGCTTTAAGTACTTAGAGAACCTTTTTCATTAGAGGTACCGGTCCCACGACTCTCCGAAGATGAAAAACTCCCTTGTTAGGCTAGTGTTCACCGCATGGGCCGCCGAGTCTCTTCCAGAGTGCGAGGCGGGAATCGAACTGTTGAGTACTTTTTGAGTGCTTTTGTGGCAAAAAAGTAATTATAAGTGATTAAGAATGTGATATATTTTTTTCATCAATAAACAAATAGTTTTTAATAATTTTTGGTAAGATTGGCTTCTAATGAATACTTTTTCTGCATTTAATTTCATACTTCTCACCAAGACACTTGTAATTCGCAGTGTTTTCTGTAAATTGTACAGAATATTCTGTGACCATTTTTTCGAATTACCAATCAGGAAATAATTGATTAGTTGAAAGTGATTAAATATCTTGTCATTATGTTCTCTTATTAGAAGCGTATGTTCTGCTTCCTGTACACGACTTTTGAGCACCAAAGTTGTTAGTGATGCTAGGCCATGTGTAGTGTCGCTGGAATCAAATGGGAGGCCAAGCTCCTCTGTGGCCCTATCTGCGGCACGGTATAGAAACGCCGCAGCATTGACGACTTCATGTTGATGTACGAGTCGCATAAGAGAATTTGTGCTATTTAGAACTGAACAGGTTGTAGCGAGAACCGTTCTTCGATGAAAACACTCTAAGCTTAGCAAGCCTCTACCCTCTTCATCTCGAGGGAGGTATATTCGAGGTACGGAAGATCTAGGATGATGACTTCAATGGATTGTCATCACATTGCGTGTGCTTCGGTCAAGTTGCTTCAACTCATCGACGTTCCATTTTACTGCACCAAACTTGTAGAGCAGTATAGGAACGGCCAACACATTGGTCACCTGGATCTTATTCTTTCCAGATAATTCGAAAGCCCAAATTTTTCTGAGAATTTGGCGATACATTTTTTCAAGAGCCGTTTTTAACACACGCACATTTTGGGTTTCCGCTTGCGGTATTTCAAGATATGTATATGTTTCTCCATTAGCAAGATGTTGAATGGTATTTCCGCCTATGAGTTGAACATCGTGATCGTCACGCGATGATGTAGTTTCTAGTCTTCCTTGGTGTAGGTCAGGGGTCTCCAAACGTAGATCCTGTATCTACTTGGGGTCCCAGGACAGTAGGTCAGATCTACTCAGCTTCGACCCAGAACTGTCAAAATCCTTTACCTGATTCGAACCGCTTGGAACCCTTTGAAAAAAAGGGTCCTCCATGTTCAAATTTCAGACCCGAGCCCTTCCAACTGGGATTTTTTCCCGAGAGGTCATAAATTTTCTCTCAGTTTCCTTTCGAAAAAAAAATGTTAGATCTTGAAAAAGGTCGTGCGATTCTGGGTCACGCTGCACCTGTGGATTGTGGAGACCCCTGGTGTAGGTGGACGCAGGCACACTTGTCCAGTCCAAAGCTCATGCCAATCGCTTCAGTGTACCTATTTACCGCCGCCACAAGGATGTTAAGGTCATCTTTTGAAGAAGCACAATAGATAGAGGCAAGAGGGAGATGCAGAAAAGTATAGGACTTAGGGAGTCTCCTTGGAAGACGCCCCTCTTATATGTGATGTAGCTGGTAGTCACCTGTCTTTTGTCAGATGTTATGACAAATCTTATCCGCCACAAAAGCATAAGCTCTTTTATGCATCTCACTATTTATGGATGCACCTTCAGGCACTCAAGGAGTTTAATAAGTAGCTCATGGTTCGTGTTATCGAATGCCTTAGGGTAGTCAATCCAAGCCATGGACAGATTGCGTCGATACCTGATCGGGTCCTGGGTAAGATACCTGTCTATTAACAGGTTCTCCCTGCAACCTGCCAGCCCTCTCTTGTATCAACTATTGCACTCCATACCGGATCGATAGATGTTAATATCCTCTCTTTGAGGATGCCAGTGAATAGTTTGTACCTGGTGTTTGAACAAGCTATGAGCCTACAGTTCTTGGACTTGACAAATCTTTGGTCTTAGGGATCAGCACCGTGCGTCCTTGCACTAGCCACTGCGGGATGGGTTGTTCTCCGTTGAAGAAAGTAGTATTCATACGATCTAGATATTGGTGTGTAGAAGTGAACTTTTTCCACCAAAAGTTGTTGATTTTATCTGGCCCTGGCGCTGAAAAGTTCTTAGTTCTAGCGATAACTTTCTTCACTTCTTCAGCAGTAATTAGTGGACACTCTTCCTCTGGACCTTGTAACCTTTGGCTTGGCGAAACTCACGATAAGAGCTCTTTTATAAAAGAAATTAATGGCTCAGGCTTAATATTACAGCCCAATATGTCGAAGGCATTTTAGGTTAGAGTTGGATTTTTTTATTTTTTGAATAGTATGCACGGGGCTGTCTCGGAATATATTATCAGTCACAGACGCATTTTTATAATGCAATCAAGTGATCTGAGAAGAGCGTGTGCCTTGACATATTGGGCAAAGCCTGGTTTTTACCCCATCATTCACGGACTGGGTTGCAGTCAAGTGTATGATGGGGGACCTACAGCTTAAGGTGGGATCCGAACCACCAGAACCTCGGTAAATGAACGTAGACAAATTTCAAGAGGTACCGGCTGAGGGATCGAACCCCGGACCTCTAAAGTGAAGTCCGAGCGTCTAACCAACGCACAGTGGGGAAAAAGTACATTTCTTGGTTCAAAATACGATTTCTGCTGAATCTGTGGACCGATTTAGATATTTTTTTTTTAGAAACAAGCTGAGAAAATTCCGGAGAGAATTGTCAAGGCCGATTTTTAAAAAAGATCTGCAGTTTTTTATAAATAAGCAAATATATGGTAAAAAAATGACAATTTTTTGAGTTTAGTCCTCTGGCTTCTTAGAAATAGAGTAAAAAGTTTCGCAATCACCTCAATGTGATAGTGCAACATTTACTAGAAGATTATCCAATAGCGAGAAATAAACAAAAAAAATTTGTTAATAAACAAACAATTTGTTAAAAGTTCATTTTCGCGATTTTCATTATTTTCATATTATGTTCATATTATTTTTCCTCATCTTGTAAGTAATTCATCGCATAATATCACTATGATGGAAAAATTTCGTATTTAAATAATAATTAACAATAATATAAACAAATTTCATTAAAAAATGTGCACTTTGGGTGTGTTTTGAAGAAAAACACCGTTTTTTTGGTCTGTACTTATAATCAGCTAACTCGAGGCAGTTTTAATACAAGAGACAACTGAACAATAATATTTATAATTGTTATAAACCAATTTTATAACAAATAAAAAAAGGCCGGGAAAAAGTATTTTTTCATTATCAATTAAGTACAAAATTCCTCACTTGCCTCAATTTGCCAGGACAACGATACTAAAAGTTAATTCAATAATGAAAATTAAACAAAAAAAATCTGCCCGCTTCGCGGGCACATTCTCATGGCGCGCTTCGCGCGCGGCTCGCTTCGCTCGCAAGTTTGAGCGCGCCTAGGGCGCGCGACTGTTGGATCTCGCGCTTCGCGCTCGATCATATATTTATCTCGCGCTTCGCGCTCGATTATGTGTTCACCTCGCGCTACGCGCTCGGGCGTATTTGCATCGCGCTTTACGCTAGGCTCCTCTAGATTTTTGCACTTCGTGTTCGACTTCGATGAAAAGAAAAAGTTTGTTTGCAAATATTATAAAATTATCAAAACCTCTACATATTAAGTGATTGTTAAATTTATTTTTATTTTAGACTGAAAAGGAACTTTATTTACTCAAGGTTCTATCGACCTTAAGGAACACATTCTCATCCAGACACTCGCGCTTCGCGCTCGATATTTGATTTGAAAATCATTTGAACCGTATGATAGAAACAAAAAAGTTTGAGCGCACTTACGGCGTGCGATTTGGTAAATACACTGAGCGCGCACTTTGTGCTTCGTATTATATGTTCTTCATATACAAATTACTAAATTTGTATTTGATTTCAAATGAAAAGTAATGATATAATTCAGGCGACAAATTTTATTAGTTAACATTTTATTTTAGCTTGTGCCGTTTATCAAAAAAGTTAATTTTTTCATTTTGAATATATTCTTACCACAAAAATTGATTACGGGTGTGTAAGTCTTTTTTGAATGCACAATTTTTATTCATTTATATGTTTTCGTACCTTGCATTGTTTTTTCAAAAATTTGATTTTTTTTACTGTCAATGTTATTTTCACGAATAAAACAAAAACCACGCATCCTAAGGAAACATGATTCACAACAAATTTGTACCTCCTCCTTGAATAAATAAATGTTGTTTATGTCATTTTTTTCGTAGCTCGTGTTATTCGTCTACAAAGTTGATTTTTCTATTTTCAATGCTGTTTTTTACAAATAAAACAAAAACTACGCGTCATATCAAAAAGTGAATGATAAGAAATTTGTAGATCTTTTTTAGGTGCACAATTTTGGTGAAATGATCTTTTCTGGTATCTTGCATAGTTTGACAGCAAAATGGCTTTTTTGATTTTTCATTAATTTTTTGTGCGATCAAAATTTGAATTTTTTATTTTTCAAAAAATTCAAAAAGTTGTTATGAAAATATTATAGGGTGTTCAGGAATCAACGTTTTTCTCCTCTTGACTTTTTTTCATATCGTGCGTTTTTCGGCTTAAAATGTTCATTTTCGTTTGTTTTTTGGAATTTTGAAAATGCTATAACTCCAGTAATTTTTTTTTTATCACGAAAAGTCATAAGAATATTTTGTTCGTCATTTTGCGTACTACTAATAACCGTACATAGCATTTTCAAATCTTCCAAAAAAGTGGTCTCAAAAATTTTCAAAATGTGCTCACTTTTTGGATTTTCATCCAAAATAGCTGGTTAACGAACTCGTTTCCTATTTTTCGGCCATAAAAAAGTGTACCAAAGCTCAATCAAATCTGATCATTTTTTCGAAAGTTATCGTGGCTACAGACAGACAGACAGACAGACAGACAGACAGACAGACAGACAGACA
>CAKNYM010048540.1:192194-206661 GCA_932195095.1 Andricus curvator
ACAGACAGACAGACAGACAGACAGACAGACAGACAGACAGACAGACAGACAGACAGACAGACTACAGACAGACAGACACCTTCGTAAAAATCGTTTTTTCTAGCTCAGGGGGTCTCAAAACGTGGAGATTTGATGAAAACCGACTATGTCAAATTTTACATAAAACCAATACCTTCTCATTAGAATGAGAATGTAAAAATCTGAAGCAAGTTCTTCTTTCATTGCCACAATATGATTCCAGGCTTCCATGTTACGTCTTAAGCAAGTCTTGAGCTTTAGGATCTAGGAGAATTACTTTCTTTTTCCATTTTTGCCTCTGATTTACAATTTTTGGGGTCGGTTGAAATCAGCAATTTCCGTCCAAGATCTCTATTAGTAGCCTTTCTGCTGCATTTTCGAGTGTGAAACTCTCGTAGATGTCTGAAAATTTTGTTGTTCGCGTCTTGAGCTTCTTCCATCAATTGACCAATGGGGAGGAAAGCAGATTCAATAATTTTGGCTCCATGTATGAGAATCGCGTGTGCTCTTACTGGCATGTAGTACCAATTATAAACATTGGCGTACATTTGCGCGGTTTCTTGGCAATAATTTCCGAACTTGTAAGTGTCAATTGCCTCCCCTGAAGCCATTGCTTGAAAAATTATGCCGCATCTACGGATCAACTTCCTGTCGACATTTGTGATTTCGGAAGTCAAATCAGGATCTCTGAAAAATCTTCTATCAGTATTTCCTGTATTAGTAGTTCCCGAGCCATGTTTTACAACATCTATAATGAGCCCCATCTTATCACGGAATTCTTTTAGGACTCTCTGTTTTGCAGTTTTCATTTTCGCTTTCTCTTCGTCAGTTTTTGCTTGCCACTTGCAGAATCCTAAACGATAGCTTATGTGCAGTATCAATTCCATCAAACGAATCCACGCGTGCAATGTAGAGAGTCCGTATCTGAAATTTTGTACCTTCTCTGTTTTATCTACAAGTTTATGTAAGTCGTTCATCTGCGATGGTTTCGCATCACAAATGTAACATGTGGCAGCAGAAGGAGTTCCAGAAAGAGCCTGACAGACCTTTCCATCTACCATAGTCAACGCGAAATCATGAAAGACGGTTATGGTACAACGACTATTCGGTACTTTTATTTTTGTAGGTTTGAGTTTTCTGATTTTGTCTTCCATCAACTCTACTTCTGTGGATTCTCGTTTTTCCAAATTGTCAAGGGCTTTGCACATTCCGAACAATTCTTATCATGCTTATGGGAACAAGTTTGAATTATTCGTAATGGCACCATTGACATCATAAAGATTCCTGCATCTGATTTTTCTGCTCCACAGAACTTTTGATTATATTTGCTCTGGTCAGATGAGCCATCACAGCCATATTTATATTGACACTTCATCACGACATTTTTCCCTTCAACTATATCTGGTAGTAAAATATTTGGAATTTCCAACATACGCTTCACTGTATGATCGCACAAATCTTGCAGTTTAATCCTCACCCCAGACTCTGTAACTGTTATGCTTTTTTCGGGAGGCAGACACTCTTTCTTGGCTTCCTCAAGACTTTTATAAAGAGGAAAAATGTCAGCATTATGTGCTTTAGCTTGTAGTCCAATAGTTTCATATTGATGTTTCGTCAATTTTGTGTCTTCAGCCAGAGAAATAGCTTCTTCTAAAGCAAATGGCTCCATTTGTCCTTGAAATTCTTCATGTTCTCCATGTTCTTTATCTTCAACTCTTGATATCATACTTCTTATCTCCTTAGCCAAGTTTCTCTTCCCAGAAGGGCACAGATTATTCAAAAAAGCATTTTCAATTTCTGTTAATAATGTAGCTGGATTTCACAGGGTTTTTAATGTGAGGACAAATGCGTGCGTGGTTTTAGAAAGATATATTACGCCATACTGATTAATACATCATAAAGTACGTTCAGTGGCGCTGTACACTCTCTCCTAGATCAAAAAATTCAAATTCAAACAATTTCAATTTGAGAATATGAGTCAACAAGAGAGTGTTTTCCTTCTTTTAGTCGATTTGGAACTGGTTTCAAAATCTTCTGAGGATCTTCTGCCTACTTTTGTGGGATCCAATGATATGATGGAATCAGATGATAACCATGCACTGTTCAGTTTAGAAAATTTATCTGCATTATAGAACGCACTCTTCCATCTTTTTTCAAAAGACGAAATGAAGTGCCGCAACAAGATTTCTCATGTCAAATTGACTTGCTCATTATCCATCAAGCTAGCCGTGCGAAGGTAATCTAACAGAATTCTTACGTCTTTACTAGTACTTGCGATTAACAGATCACTTAGAATCTTATTCGGCAGTCTGATAGAATTCATTTCTAAATTATATGTATGCATACACAGAAAGAATGAAAAATACTGCACACTAAATGGCTCAGAACATATGAGAATGAAAAATAATCAGATAAACAAAAGCATGCGTTATTTTCTTTGCTAACTTCAGATCAATGAGACTGTCATTTGTTACGCCACAAAACTAACAAATGAAGATCAGCAACCATTAAACTTTAACGCAATTTCAATTAGTAGGACCTATGTAATAGTATAAAATGATATCAGTTCACGATTGTTAAAAGATGAACAAGAATAATCATGAACATTTAGTACAGGGAGATGAAATAATGTCTGGGTGAAGCCGCATACCATAATGTATGTGATTTAGCTTATCAACTCTCGGAGAAAAACTTTCATCAGGCTCATGAGTGTCCCGACTTTCATTTGTTATGAGATGAATTAGTCACAAGATAAGAAAGAACAATATAAAAATGGTAAAATGTGAGAAAATCAACATCTAACAAATAATTTGTCTATTAACAAATTTTTTTTTTTAATTTTCACTATTGAATTAACCTTTAGTATTGTTGCACTGGAAAATTGAGGAAGTTTTTACTCAATTGATAATGAAAAAAATACTTTTTTCCGGCCTTTTTTTATTTGTTATAAAATTTGTTTATAACAATTATAAATATTATTGGTCAGTTGTCTTTTGTATTAAAACTACCTCGAGTTAGCTAATTATAAGTACAGACCGAAAAAACAGTGTTTTTCTTCAAAATACACCCTGTGCACATTTTTTAATGAAATTTGTTTATATTATTGTTAATTATTATTTAAATACGAAATTTTTCCATCATAGTGATGTTATGCGATGAATTACTTACAAGATGAGGAAAAATAATATGAAAATAATGAAAATCGCGGAAATGAACTTTTAACAAATGATTTGTTTATTAACAAATTTTTTTGTTCATTGCTCGTTATTGGATAATCTTCTAGTAATGTTGCACTATCAAATTGAGTTGATTGCGAAACCTTTTACTCTATTTCTAAGAAGCCAGAGGATTAACTCAAAAAATTGTCATTTTTTAACATATATTTGTTTATTTATAAAAAACTGGAGATCTTTTTCAAAAATCGGCCTCGACAATTCTCTCCGGAATTTTCTCAGCTTTTTTCTAAAAAAAATATCTAAATCGATCCACAGATTCAGCAGAAATCGTATTTTGAACCAAAAAATGTACTTTTTCCCCACTGTGCAACGGAGCCACCGAGGCTCTTAAAAAGTATGCCCAATATGTCGAAGGCTTTTTTGATTAGAGTTGGATTTTTCATTTTTATTATTATTATTGAATATAGTATTTGAATAGCCTTACATTTCTCATTATTCTGAAGTTTGCAGACTCTTTTTTCAAATAGCAAAAAAAAAAATAAAGCTTCATCCAATCACAAACACGGGTTTCCCGAAAACAATAGTTTCAAATTGTTTCGAGTAGTTTCGAGATAGTTTCGAGAATTGATCGAAAATGGCGTTATGCGATTTTTAATAATTGGACAAATATAAATTCGTATACTTCTTAAAATAAATAATATAGAAAACTATACTAACCGGAATCCACCAACTCCAGCATCAATGGCAGCATTCATGAAATCTGCCATCTTGTTTCTAACATATTCCTGTGACTGATCAAGATCATGCAAACCCACAAGCTCACAATTTCTAACATTATTGGCATCTCCATAATTATTAACCGTACATTTAGGATTGAAATTTCCAGGGCCATAAGGTACAGCTGGAAATTGAAGACCCCTGGTGTCAGCCCTTGAACCTCCGGTTCCAAGGTCCGTAGGTTGATCTGCGCTCATATGATTCAAAATTGCATCAACGTAAATTCGCACACCAGCTTTGTTACATCTGCGAAGCATATCTTTGAATGCATTTTCGTCACCGGACCTTGTTGACCAGCCGTATGAAATCGGCTGATAACGCTCCCACCAGGGTCTATTTCCGACGATTACGTTCTCCTGAAGCGGTGAAACCTTCAAATCAGAAAAAAGCATTCCATGTCAACAGTGTTGATCAAAAACATTCAGCATTTCAATTCTAAAGGTAATGATCTTTTCTTTTTAACATAATATTTTTTATGTAGATAATTTCTCAAAATAGAGAAAATGAATATTAATTCAGTCATCTGTTCATTTTTTAATTTGTACTTTTATCAGTCAAAATTGAATCAAAATTTTGTGTCTTTCTCAAAGCTTTAAAATATAAAAGAGGTTTTTCTTTACGTTCAAAACTAAAAACCAAAATTTGATTGAAACGTAAGTATAGAATAATTAAAATATTATTGTCATAAATACCTGTTTACGTAGAGTTTAAAAAAAATCGGTGAGGTATAAAATGTCATTGTGATTAAAAAAGTCAAAATATCAGAGCTTAAAAATAAATTTTTGTATATCCTCATGTGTAAAAGAACGGAGGTTAAAAATAATTAGGAAAGTACATTTTTGGTAATAATTAGTGAACACCAAAGCGGGTTTGCAGTAGTTAAAAAAACAAGAGACAATAATAATCAATCAGCTGATTGATACAAAACAGAAGCAGGAAATTTGTTGGAATCCACACCAAAAAAATCAATTTTTTTATCGAAAAAAATTATATTCAGAGGTGCTGCAAACCCCATGAAGTTTAACGCGTATTTCCATTAAGAACAAAGGACGTTTTTGGAAATTTTATTCAGAATCCTCAATATTAGCTGAATCGAGTTTAAACTCAACATTTCTCTTCACGATTAGCCATATAACACAAATAAAATATTATTCTTCAAATAGCACCCCCATAAGTCTGTTTTATATTGTTCCAAAAAAACCCCATAAGTGAAAAAATGGGTTTTGCGACTTTTTGGCGCTAATTCTTAATTTTTTGTGTTTTTCAATGCAAATTGTTTCTACTACATAAAACACTACCTTATACTGCTAAGTAGATGTTTATATGAATTGTTTAAACAATTTATTATTGTTTTTAGCAATTTTCTCTTAGAATGGAGATAAAAAGTCGCGGTTTTTTCAAAAATTTTCCACTTTTTGTCCAATTTTCAATTAGAGAGAGGTAAATAGTTTATTAATGTTATAAAACATAATTGTTTAAACAATTTATTATTATTATCAATAATATTCTCTTTTAGAATAATGCTATAAAATTACAGTTTTTTCTGAAATTTTTAACTTTTTGTTCACTTTTCACTTGAAGAGAGTTAAGTAATTTGATTTAAATAAATAATTAATTGAAGTTAACAAAATTATTTGTTTGAACAATTTATTATTATTATTACTAATATGCAATTTGAATAATGCTAGATAGTTGCGGTTTTTTCTGAAGCTTACAGCTAATTGTCTACTTTTCACATAGGGTATGTTAATAATAATTAATTCAATTTAGCAAAAATAATTATTTCAACAAATTAATTATTGTTTATAACTATCTTTTTCTTCATTAATGCAATATAGTTGAGGTTTCTTCTGGAATGTTTAACTTTTTACCCACTTTTTACTTAGTAAAGTAATACATAATGCAAATTAACAAACAAAGTTGTTTAAATAATTCATAATTGTTTATAACTATCTTCTCTTAGAAAAGTGCTGAAAAGTTGCGATTTTTTCCAAACTCTTAAACTTTTTGTCCACTTTTCACTTAGTGAGGTAATAATTAATGCAAGTTAACAAACATGCTTATTTAAACAATTGATTATTGTTTCTAACTATATTCTCTTAAAGTAATGCTAGAAAGTTGCTTTTTTCCTGAAATCTTTAGTTTTGCTTTGACTTTTTAATTATGAACAAATAATAAGTGAACCTGAACAAGAATCATTTTCTAAATAGTATTTTACTTTCTTGAGTAATTAAATAATAATCAATTCATTAATTATTTGTAATTAATCGATTATTAATTATTAATAAAGAAAAAATATTGATAAATCAAAAATTATTTAAATATACATATAATATATATATTAATAATAATATAATAATATATATAATTATTATATAAATTTTTATTGATAAATTCAATCAAATATTTATTATTAATATTAAATCAATTAAATTAATAATATTATTATCAATAAACATTGAATAATAATAATTTTGGCTTTTTTCCCAATGTTTAAAAAAATTAATTTAAACAAAAAAGCTATGTTACACAAGAGACAAAAATAAAGAATGGAATAATTAGGATTAAGTGGAAGAACTAGGTGTCTAAATGACTTGTAAATTTTTGTTTTAAATTACACGAAGAAGTTTATTGGAAAGCGTGAAAGAAAAATTTGAAATTAAACATATTTTGATATCACCCCCCCCCCCCCCCTTCCCTCCAGCAAAATATATTCACAAAGAAGAAAGACATTGTTTAAAATATGTTTCTGTCTAATGTTTATTCATCATTTGTTCATAACTGAAAAGGCAAAGCAGTATAAAAGAAAACATTTATAAACAACAATAAATTGTTGAAACAACTATTTTTATTGAATTGCATCAATTATTACTTCACTAAGTGAAAAGTGGGCACAAAGTTAAAAATTTTAGAAAAAAACCGCAACATACTGGCATTAATATAGATTAACATGGTTATTAACAATAGTAATTTGTTTAAACAATTAGTTTTTCTCTAATTGAAAAATGGACAAAAGTTAAAAAATTCAGAAAAAAACCGCAACCATCTAGTATTAATATAGAAGAAGATAGCTATAGGCAATCACAATTTGTTTAAACAATTATCTTTGCTATAATAAATTGAATATTAACTCACTCTAAGTGAAAAGTGAACAAAAAGTTGCAAATTTCTGAAAAAACTGCAATTTCTAGCATTATTCAAAGATAATATTATTAAAAATAATAATAAATTGTTTAAACAATTATTTTTGTTAACATTAATTGAAAATTGGACAAAAAGTGGAAATTTTGTTTAAAAACCGTGACTTTCTATTTCCATTCTAAAAGAAAATCGCTAAAAACAATAATAATCTGTTTACAAAATTTATGTAAACATCTTATTATCAGTATAAAGTAGTGTTTTATGTATAAGAAACAATTTTCATTAAAAAACCCGCAAAAAAAATTATAATTAGCGCCAAAAACTCGAAAAAACCATTTTTTTTCTTATGGGGTTTTTTTGGGACCCTATAAAACAGATTTATGGTGATAATATTTGAAAATCAATGTTCAATTCGTATTCTATGGTGAATTTTTAAGCGAAATGTCGAGTTTCAACTCGATTTAGTTAATATTGAGGATTCTCAATAAAATTTACAAAAACGTCTTTTTTTCCTATGGGAAATAATTATTAAACTTCATGAGGCTTGCGCCAGCTCTAAAGATCTATTTTTCGGAAAAAAATGGATTTATTTTTGTGTGGATTTGAACAAATTTTTGGACATTATTTATAAAAATTCTAAAAAAAAATTTCAATGATTTTTTGAGCACGCCAGAAGATTTGCAAATTCAAAATAGAAAAAGGAATATTATTAATTTTAAATGCATTGGTAATAAATTTTAATGTGCCAACTTTCAGATTGTAGGTTAACGCAAATGTCAAATTATTTTTTTATAAAAATTGATTCGAGAAATTTCCGTTTATAAGAGATATTTTCGCTCGCTAGTATTTTAATATTATTGCAATTAAAACTGAAAAAATGGTTATTGTTCCAAGCGTGTTTGTAAAAGTCCTGTTATATTATTACCATTTACTGAAAATTTTGTACTTAATTAATTTCAACCACCGTTCTTTTAGGCATGAGGTTATAAAAAAAATTATTTTCAAGCTCTGGCATCATTAAATTTTGATCTTTTTAATCATAATGACATTTTATATCTCATAGATTTTATTTGTTTTAAATGCCCAAATTAATATTCATTTTCTCTATTTTGTGTAAGGTTGCAGAACAGAAGTAGATGACCAACAAAATCGGAATTTTTCAGGAGTGCAAAAAAACATTCTGTAAAGTCGAAATCAGCATTCAAAGAAAAAACAAAAGTCCACTCCTGATCTGAAGTATTTTTGAACTAATGCCTGAAAAGTTGGTTTAAAAATAGTTATCCAGTTATGAGGAATTGAATGTGGAAATTGACAATCGAGAAAGTGACTGGACCCTAAAATTGGAAGAGGCTCAGCTGCGGATTGCTATAAAAAGTGCAATTTTCAGTTAAAAACAAAAAATAAAAACTAGCTCCCGAGACGGTGAGTCGCCTAATTGGTAGAAAATAAGTTTGATCAAAAAAAAATTAATCGGTTTCGAGTGATTCATTCAATAATTTGAAGGTTGAAATTTCATGGGTTTCGAAAATCTTATTTGGATAAAAATTTAAAACTAATTTCGAATTTAAGAAAAAAATGAATAAAAGCTTGCTCCCGAGATCTAAGGATACTGAATAAGAATTAAAAAAATTCGATCCAAAAAATTTTTGTTTAATGACCAACAAAGAATTAAATTTTCAACAAAATAGGTGACTTGTCAACTACATAGTTTTTAATCCACAAAAATGAAACAAAGACACGAATTTTCAACCGAAAAGAATAATTTTCTACGGAAAAAGACAATTTTTCAACCAAGAGTGGAAAGTTAAATTTTCAGATTAAAAAATTCAAGTTAGACAAAAAAGAAGAATTAAAAATAAATAGTCAAAATTTCAACTAAAAAGACGAATTTTCAAGAAAATACATACATGAATTTTCAACCAGAATAGTTGAATTTTCAACCAAATAGTTGAATTTTCAAAAAGAAAGTTTTCAACCAAAAATGGAATAGATACATTCTGAGTAAAAAAATTCATTTTCAACAAAAAAAAATAAATTTAGTCCAATTGAATAAAAAAAGGAATTTTTAACAAAATAGTTGAATCCATGGCCAAAATGAGGAAATCTTCAATTTCAAAGATCAGCAATTCAAATTTTCACAATTTTGAATTTAAAATTCGTCAATTTTGAATATTTGCAATTGAAGACTCTTCAATATTATTATTATTAATATTATCATTGATATCAATCATTCTTTAATGTTTTTCAAACTGATCTTTCAGTCAGCCAAGTAGATATTAATGTTATCAATTTCAATAAATCTTGGTGACTTTTCCCTTTTTATTTGAAAATTCAACTATTAAGCTGAAAATTTTATTAAAACTTAAACTATTTGGTTGAACATTAATCTTTTTGGGCGAAAATTGTTTTTTTTTCAACCTAACTTTTTAACTAAATTTTTTGTCGAAAAATTTGTTGATGGACATTTCTTCTTTTTTTTAGAAAATTTATTTGTTTGGTTAAAAATTTAACTATTTCGTTGAAAATTTATTTTATTTGCTTAAAAACTTACTCCTCTAATTGAAAATTAAACTATTCTGTTTTTTGTTTAAAATATATTTATCTTTTTTAGGTAAAAGTTTATCTATTTTGTTAAAAAATTGGTCTTTTTTGGTAGTAAATTAACCTTCTTGGTTGCAAATTGAACTTTTTCGTTGAAAATTTATTTTATTTGGTTAAAAACTTATTTCTCTAACTTGAAATTATGCTATTCTATTTTTTGTTGAAAGTTGACGTTTTCTAAATGAAAATTTGTGTTTTTTGGTAGAAAATTCATCTTCTGTGTTGAAAATTCAACTATTTAGTTGAAAACTAATTTTTGTGATTGGAGATACATTATTTCAGTTGAAATTTCATTTATTTGCTTGAAAATTTAACAAATTTTGTTGAAAATTCATTTTTTTAAATAAAAATGTAGCTATTTCATTTTTGATAGAAAATTGATTTTTTCAGTTGAAAATTCACTTATTTGGTTGAAAACTCATCTTTTTTAGTCGAAAATTCAATTATTTTGGTAGAAAATGCATATTTTTGGGTTGTAAATTCAACTTTTTTCTCCAAATTCGTCTTTATAACTTGAAAACTCAACATTTTGAATAAGATTTTTTTTCTTTATTCATTGAAAAATATTTTTTTGTTGAAAATTCAACTCTTTTGTTGAAAGTTTGTATATTTTGGTTTAATTTAACAGTTTTTTATTGAAAATTAAGTCATTTTTTGGTAAACAAATCTATTATTACGCTTTTTGTTGAGAAAATTTTACCAGTTGCATTTTAAACCAAAAAAGATTGAGTTTTTTAAAAAAGAGAAAAATTTTGTACAAAACGATTCAATTTTTTAACATTTAAATATGAACTTTTGATGAAATAGATCAATTTTCTACCAAAAAAGACGAATTTTCCACGAAATAGTGACATTTTCAACCAAAGAGATGAATTTTTGACAAAAATAATAAATTTTTAGTGAAAAAAAGTGAATCTTAAAAGAGATTTTTCAGCCATGAAAGAAAAAGAATCACCCAAATTATTATTTTTGGGGGATTAATAATTTAAAATAGAAAATAAAAATCTCCACCAAATATTTATTTTTCAAGTTAATTTCTTCATTTGTTTTTAAAGTTAAATAAACATATAATTTTCCTAAGATTCATGAGAGAATTCAAATTTTTTTGAAGCTTCCAGGTATGTCCAAAAAGTATAGTTCTTTATTTTCCAGGATTTTGAAAAATTTTAGGAAAAATTTGGGTCACTTTGAAAGACATTTAGGACTTTTAGAAGATTGGAAGATAAATATATTTTAAACTGACTGCAAATATTCCTAAAATTTTGAAATATCTTTGAAAATTAAAAAAATTGCCCTTAAACTTTCCAGATATTCTGGAAATTTGTAGAAATATTTTGAAATTATAATAATAATTGGAAATATTTTGAAATTCTTTCAAATTTTCTCTATGAATTAATTTTACAAAAATTTTCTTAATATTCTGAAAAATTAAAAAAATGCCTTCAAATCTTCCAGATTCTATTTTGACAATTTTGGAAATCTTTTGAAACGTTAAAATTTTTCAAAATATTATCTTGAAATTAATTTTTCAAAATAAAAAATCAGGTTAAATTATCCCATCAATTATGAGAAATATTTTTATTATCGTGAAATCTTTTGAAATTTGTAATAAAATTTTTTAATCCAGGAATTTTAAGAATGTTTTTTATTTTCTTGAAGCCTTTTAAACTTCTTAAGAAGCTTCAAAATTCTTTTCGCAATCTTAAAAAAGTTACATTTTGTTTCAAATTTTTTCAAATATTTTCAAATTATTTTTTTAAATATTTCCAAGACTTTTAAAACTTCTTTAAATCTTCTAAAATTATTATTTAAATTTTTCCAAAAATTTTCTTCAAATTCTGAAAAATTACAAAAATTGCTTTAAAATCTTCCAGAATCTGTTGCGATGATTTTAGAAATCTTTTTTAATCTTTTAAAATCTGTTTTTATCTTTTAAAATGTTTTTAAATGTTCTTATAAAATTAATTTTTCAAAATGAAAAATCAGTTCAAATTTTCCCATGAATTCTAAGAAAATTTTTTTATCATCGTGAAGCCTTTCAAAATCCTTCAAAAGCTTCAAAATTTTTTTCCAAGTATTGAAAAATGTACATTTTTTGAAACTTTTGAAATATTTTCAACTTTTAAATTAAATTTGAATATTTTTAAAATCTCGAAATGTCTTAAACTTACTCGCATTTTTTTTATAAATCTTTGTAATCTTGATAATTGAAAAATTTTGCTTGAAAATCTTTGCCATTCTTTTTCGATTTTTTTTTTAAATAATTTAAAATCTTTTGAAATCTTTGTCAATTTTCTCTTAAAAATAATTTTCAAAATAAAAAATCAGTTTACATTTTCTCAGGAATTTTAAGAAATTTTTTCATTATCATTTCATATAAAATTCTTAAAAATCTTCTTCATTTTAAAAATTTTCAAAATTCTACAAATTAAAATGCTGGACACCTCTCTTACATTGATTATTATTATTGATCATATATTATTGAAATAACCATACATTTCTCAAAAACCTGAAGTTTTCAGACTTTTTTCAAGCGGCAAAAAAAATGAAATTTTTTTCACTTCAACCACTAGCTAACTTCACTTCGTTGAGTGCTGAGGGAAAAACATGGGACCAAATGCATGCTACAAAACTTTATTTTTGTAATATCCTCGTAATGAATAATGAGTATTATGATTTTATTATTTCATTGAATAGTTCTTAAAAAAAACTATTTTTTCCATACACTTATGTATATAGAAAAAATTAGTTTTTACGATGATATTACCAAAATAGGGCAAAAATGGACTGAATTCCATGCAGTTGATCCATTGTTTTCCCCTCAGCAGTTAATGAAGTGAAGTTAGCTGACTATAGGTGAAAATGCCTAATAGTTTCAAATTGTTTCGAGTAATTTCGAGATTTTTCGAGAAATAATCGAAAATGGCGCCATGCGCTTCTTAATAAATGGATTTGAATAATCAGGTGTATAGTTTTTTCACGATTCCAACGATATAAAAAACTCATTTTTCGATTTTTTGCAGTTGACGCTGGTCTTCCAAATCACGGCAGAGATAAAATTTTATGTATATAAAATTACTGTTGTAAAATATAGAATTTACCTGCACTCCGCCAAAGCCCATTGGTCCAAGGAACCTTTCACATTCGTCTGCAATATCTGTCCATTTCCATTCGAAGAGATGAACTAAGGTGTCATGGCCTTCAGCATAATGTGGATTATGGTGTTGGGCTGCCGCCAACTTCAAAAAAACCAATATTGTTGCCACCCACAACATGATTAGCCGAATGCCAGAAATTGTGAGCCTCTGGAATATATACGGAAATGTTATCATCAGTTTTCGTCCATATTTTCTTATTTGATCGTTCATCACAGAAAGATACAATTTTAAGATTTACGATACTGCATCACGTGTCCTACGAAGACAATGATCACATTGATCACTTCAGAAGCAAAGTACCTCGTTTAATCGTTGATTAATCGGAACTTGCCTTATATAAGCTCAAATTCATCAAATTTTTCCGCATAGTATGAACATGTATTTTTTTGCATTTCTTTGCTTTGTGGTATTATTAGTTTCCTTGACTGTACTCGTTTTTCTTGATTTGAAAGGAAAAATTCAACTTTTAGAAAATCAGTATTATTAATCTTTATTCTACGACTTAGCGGTCTTCCATAAAGTACATTACGAAAAAAATTCTATTGTGAGTAGAATTTTCGACCACAAAGAAGACTTTACAAAATTGTTGAATTTTTAATCAACTATAGTTCAATTTTCAATCAAAAAAGACAAACTCTCAACGGAAGATTAAGAAGAAAAGATTAAGATTAGCTTTAGAAAACAGCTGACTTTTGAACCACAAAAGATTAATTTTCAATCAGGAGAGATGATTTTCAACTAAATGGTAAAATTTTCAATAAAAAAAATTTAATTTTACCCAAAAACAGTGGCTTTTTCAACCAAATGGTTAAATTTTTAAGTCACTAACACTAATTTTTGAAAAGGCAGTTGAATACTGAAAAAAAGGTTATTTTCAACCAAAAGAAGATGACTTTTCTACCATAAAAAAAGAATTTTCAATGCAAGAAGATCAATTTTCTGCCAAAACATGAATTGAATTGTTGAATTTTCAACTAAAAATTAAATTTTAACAAAACAAAAAAAATTTTTGACTGTTTGATTTCAACCAAAAAACACGAATTTTTAACAAAATAGTTGAATCCTCAAACAAAATGATGTTTGAAAAAAAAGATTAATTTTCTGCTCAAAAAGAGGAATTTTTCACAAAAGAGTTGAATTTTTCACCCGACATTATGAATTTTCAACAGAAAAGTTAATTTTCTACCAAGTAGTTAATTTTTCAAATGAATAGATTAATTTTTTACCAAAAGTTGAATTTTCTACCCAAAAATTTGAGTTTTCAACAACAAATAAAGTTTCCAACAAAAAATGGAATAGTTATATTTTCAGTTTAAAAATTCATTTTCAACTTTTATTTATTATTGTTACTCAGAAACGAATTTTCTACCTGTAAAATTGAACAAAAATAGACAAATTTGTAACAAAATAATTCAATCCGCAGTCAGCAAGATGAATTTTCAAAAAAGAATAATAATTTTCTACCCAAAAAGACGAATTTTCAACAAAATACAGGAATTTTCCACAAAACAGTTGAATTTTCCACCCAAAACAAAAGAGTTAAATTTTAAATTAGAATAGTTGAATTTTCAACAAAATAGTTGCATTTTCAACTAA